>CAKAJE020001066.1:0-24300 GCA_916610135.2 Macropis europaea | reverse complement strand
TGGATTCTTCGTGATATGCACGCACTGGGCGCACATCCACCTACGAACGAAAGATTTTAGACGAAACACAATAATTCGAGTTTTTGCATGCGAAAAAGCGTTTTGTTCTGCCAAAAACCAGGATCCGTTGAATTCGTCGCTGATTGTTCGCCTAGTGCACGTCCTTATGCTCCTTTACGTGTAAACAGCATAACTTTCAGCAGAAACGACGAGTGATCGGCATTTTGAACGTTTTAACGCCGAAACGGGCGAAAATCGTGTTTCTGGAACCATTTAAACTTGCACAAACACCAGGTTTTTCCGATTTCTTCGTGGATTCTTCGCGATATGCACGCACTGGGACTCACATCCACCTACGAACGAAAGATTTTAGACGAAACACAATAATTCGAGTTTTTGCATGCGAAAAAGCGTTTTTTTCTGCCAAAAACCAGGTTCCGTTGAATTCGTCGCTGATTGTTCGCCTAGTGCACGTCCTTATGCTCCTTTACGTGAAAACAGCATAACTTTCAGCAGAGAACGACGGAGTGATCGGCATTTTGAACGTTTTAACGCCGAAACGGGCGAAAATCGTGTTTCTGGAACCATTTAATCTTGCACAAACACCAGGTTTTTTTCGATTTCTTCGTGGATTCTTCGCGATATGCACGCACAGGGCGCACATCCACCTACGAACGAAAGATTTTAGACGAAACACAATAATTCGAGTTTTTGCATGCGAAAAAGCGTTTTTTTCTGCCAAAAACTAGGTTCCGTTTGAATTCGTCGCTGATTGTTCGCCTAGTGCACGTCCTTATGCTCCTTTACGTGAAAACAGCATAACTTTCAGCAGAAACGACGAGTGATCGGCATTTTGAACGTTTTTAACGCCGAAACGGGCGGAAATCGTGTTTCTGGAACCATTTAAACTTGCACAGACACCAGGTTTTTACGATTTCTTCGTGGATTCTTCGCGATATGCACGCACTGGGCGCACATCCACCTACGAACGAAAGATTTTAGACGAAACACAATAATTCGAGTTTTTGCATGCGAAAAAGCGTTTTTTTCTGCCAAAAACCAGGTTCCGTTGAATTCGTCGCTGATTGTTCGCCTAGTGCACGTCCTTATGCTCCTTTACGTGAAAACAGCATAACTTTCAGCAGAAACGACGAGTGATCGGCATTTTGAACGTTTTAACGCCGAAACGGGCGAAAATCGTGTTTCTGGAACCATTTAATCTTGCACAAACACCAGGTTTTTTCGATTTCTTCGTGGATTCTTCGCGATATGCACGCACTGGGCCCACATCCACCTACGAACGAAAGATTTTAGACGAAACACAATAATTCGAGTTTTTGCATGCGAAAAAAGCGTTTTTTTCTGCCAAAAACCAGGTTCCGTTGAATTCGTCGCTGATTGTTCGCCTAGTGCACGTCCTTATGCTCCTTTACGTGAAAACAGCATAACTTTCAGCAGAAACGACGAGTGATCGGCATTTTGAACGTTTTAACGCCGATACCGGCGAAAATCGTAGTTCTGGAACCATTTAATCTTGCACAAACACCAGGTTTTTCCGATTTCTTGGTGGATTCTTCGCGATATGCACGCACTGGACTCACATCCACCTACGAACGAAAGATTTTAGACGAAACACAATAATTCGAGTTTTTGCATGCGAAAAAGCGTTTTTTTTCTGCCAAAAACCAGGTTCCGTTGAATTCGTCGCTGATTGTTCGCCTAGTGCACGTCCTTATGCTCCTTTACGTGAAAACAGCATAACTTTCAGCAGAAACGACGAGTGATCGGCATTTTGAACGTTTTAACGCCGATACCGGCGAAAATCGTAGTTCTGGAACCATTTAATCTTGCACAAACACCAGGTTTTTCCGATTTCTTCGTGGATTCTTCGCGATATGCACGCACTGGACTCACATCCACCTACGAACGAAAGATTTTAGACGAAACACAATAATTCGAGTTTTTGCATGCGAAAAAGCGTTTTTTTCTGCCAAAAACCAGGTTCCGTTGAATTCGTCGCTGATTGTTCGCCTAGTGCACGTCCTTATGCTCCTTTACGTGTAAACAGCATAACTTTCAGCAGAAGAACGACGAGTGATCGGCATTTTGAACGTTTTTTAACGCCGAAACGGGCGAAAATCGTGTTTCTGGAACCATTTAATCTTGCACAAACACCAGGTTTTTCCGATTTCTTCGTGGATTCTTCGCGATATGCACGCACTGGACTCACATCCACCTACGAACGAAAGATTTTAGACGAAACACAATAATTCGAGTTTTTGCATGCGAAAAAGCGTTTTTTTCTGCCAAAAACCAGGTTCCGTTGAATTCGTCGCTGATTGTTCGCCTAGTGCACGTCCTTATGCTCCTTTACGTGAAAACAGCATAACTTTCAGCAGAAACGACGAATGATCGGCATTTTGAACGTTTTAACGCCGAAACGGGCGAAAATCGTGTTTCTGGAACCATTTAATCTCGCACAAACAACAGGTTTTTTCGATTTCTTCGTGGATTCTTCGCGATATGCACGCACTGGGCGCACATCCACCTACGAACGAAAGATTTTAGACGAAACACAATATTTCGAGTTTTTGCATGCGAAAAAGCGTTTTTTTCTGCCAAAAACCAGGTTCCGTTGAATTCGTCGCTGATTGTTCGCCTAGTGCACGTCCTTATGCTCCTTTACGTGGAAAACAGCATAACTTTCAGCAGAAACGACGAGTGATCGGCATTTTGAACGTTTTAACGCCGAAACGGGCGAAAATCGTGTTTCTGGAACCATTTAATCTTGCACAAACACCAGGTTTTTTCGATTTCTTCGTGGATTCTTCGCGATATGCACGCACTGGGCGCACATCCACCTACGAACGAAAGATTTTAGACGAAACACAATAATTCGATTTTTTGCATGCGAAAAAGCGTTTTTTTTCTGCCAAAAACCAGGTTCCGTTGAATTCGTCGCTGATTGTTCGCCTAGTGCACGTCCTTATGCTCCTTTACGTGAAAACAGCATAACTTTCAGCAGAAACGACGAGTGATCGGCATTTTGAACGTTTTAACGCCCGATACCGGCGAAAATCGTAGTTCTGGAACCATTTAATCTTGCACAAACACCAGGTTTTTTCCGATTTCTTCGTGGATTCTTCGCGATATGCACGCACTGGACTCACATCCACCTACGAACGAAAGATTTTTAGACGAAACACAATAATTCGAGTTTTTGCATGCGAAAAAGCGTTTTTTTCTGCCAAAAACCAGGTTCCGTTGAATTCGTCGCTGATTGTTCGCCTAGTGCACGTCCTTATGCTCCTTTACGTGAAAACAGCATAACTTTCAGCAGAAACGACGAGTGATCGGCCATTTTGAACGTTTTTAACGCCCGAAACGGGCGAAAATCGTGTTTCTGGAACCATTTAATCTTGCACAAACACCAGGTTTTTTTCGATTTCTTCGTGGGATTCTTCGCGATATGCACGCACAGGGCGCACATCCACCTACGAACGAAAGATTTTAGACGAAACACAATAATTCGAGTTTTTGCATGCGAAAAAGCGTTTTTTTCTGCCAAAAACTAGGTTCCGTTGAATTCGTCGCTGATTGTTCGCCTAGTGCACGTCCTTATGCTCCTTTACGTGAAAACAGCATAACTTTCCAGCAGAAACGACGAGGTGATCGGCATTTTGAACGTTTTAACGCCGAAACGGGCGAAAATCGTGTTTCTGGAACCATTTAATCTCGCACAAACACCAGGTTTTTTCGATTTCTTCGTGGATTCTTCGCGATATGCACGCACTGGGCGCACATCCACCTACGAACGAAAGATTTTAGACGAAACACAATATTTCGAGTTTTTGCATGCGAAAAAGCGTTTTTTTCTGCCAAAAACCAGGTTCCGTTGAATTCGTCGCTGATTGTTCGCCTAGTGCACGTCCTTATGCTCCTTTACGTGAAAACAGCATAACTTTCAGCAGAAACGACGAGTGATCGGCCATTTTGAACGTTTTAACGCCGAAACGGGCGAAAATCGTGTTGCTGGAACCATTTAATCTTGCACAAACACCAGGTTTTTCCGATTTCTTGGTGGATTCTTCGCGATATGCACGCACTGGGCGCACATCCACCTACGAACGAAAGATTTTAGACGAAACACAATAATTCGAGTTTTTGCATGCGAAAAAGCGTTTTTTTCTGCCAAAAACCAGGTTCCGTTGAATTCGTCGCTGATTGTTCGCCTAGTGCACGTCCTTATGCTCCTTTACGTGAAAACAGCATAACTTTCAGCAGAAACGACGAGTGATCGGCATTTTGAACGTTTTAACGCCGAAACGGGCGAAAATCGTGTTTCTGGAACCATTTAATCTTGCACAAACACCAGGTTTTTTCGATTTCTTCGTGGATTCTTCGCGATATGCACGCACTGTGCGCACATCCACCTACGAACGAAAGATTTTAGACGAAACACAATAATTCGAGTTTTTGCATGCGAAAAAGCGTTTTTTTTCTGCCAAAAACAAGGTTCCGTTGAATTCGTCGCTGATTGTTCGCCTAGTGCACGTCCTTATGCTCCTTTACGTGAAAACAGCATAACTTTCAGCAGAAACGACGAGTGATCGGCATTTTGAACGTTTTAACGCCGATACCGGCGAAAATCGTAGTTCTGGAACCATTTAATCTTGCACAAACACCAGGTTTTTCCGATTTCTTCGTGGATTCTTCGCGATATGCACGCACTGGGCGCACATCCACCTACGAACGAAAGACTTTAGACGAAACACAATAATTCGAGTTTTTGCATGCGAAAAAGCGTTTTTTTCTGCCAAAAACCAGGTTCCGTTGAATTCGTCGCTGATTGTTCGCCTAGTGCACGTCCTTATGCTCCTTTACGTGAAAACAGCATAACTTTCAGCAGAAACGACGAGTGATCGGCATTTTGAACGTTTTAACGCCGAAACCGGCGAAAATCGTGTTTCTGGAACCATTTAATCTTGCACAAACACCAGGTTTTTCCGATTTCTTCGTGGATTCTTCGTGATATGCACGCACTGGGCGCACATCCACCTACGAACGAAAGATTTTAGACGAAACACAATAATTCGAGTTTTTGCATGCGAAAAAGCGTTTTGTTCTGCCAAAAACCAGGATCCGTTGAATTCGTCGCTGATTGTTCGCCTAGTGCACGTCCTTATGCTCCTTTACGTGTAAACAGCATAACTTTCAGCAGAAACGACGAGTGATCGGCATTTTGAACGTTTTAACGCCGAAACGGGCGAAAATCGTGTTTCTGGAACCATTTAAACTTGCACAAACACCAGGTTTTTCCGATTTCTTCGTGGATTCTTCGCGATATGCACGCACTGGACTCACATCCACCTACGAACGAAAGATTTTAGACGAAACACAATAATTCGAGTTTTTGCATGCGAAAAAGCGTTTTTTTCTGCCAAAAACCAGGTTCCGTTGAATTCGTCGCTGATTGTTCGCCTAGTGCACGTCCTTATGCTCCTTTACGTGAAAACAGCATAACTTTCAGCAGAAACGACGAGTGATCGGCATTTTGAACGTTTTAACGCCGAAACGGGCGAAAATCGTGTTTCTGGAACCATTTAATCTTGCACAAACACCAGGTTTTTTCGATTTCTTCGTGGATTCTTCGCGATATGCACGCACAGGGCGCACATCCACCTACGAACGAAAGATTTTAGACGAAACACAATAATTCGAGTTTTTGCATGCGAAAAAGCGTTTTTTTTCTGCCAAAAACTAGGTTCCGTTTGAATTCGTCGCTGATTGTTCGCCTAGTGCACGTCCTTATGCTCCTTTACGTGAAAACAGCATAACTTTCAGCAGAAACGACGAGTGATCGGCATTTTGAACGTTTTAACGCCGAAACGGGCGGAAATCGTGTTTCTGGAACCATTTAAACTTGCACAGACACCAGGTTTTTACGATTTCTTCGTGGATTCTTCGCGATATGCACGCACTGGGCGCACATCCACCTACGAACGAAAGATTTTAGACGAAACACAATAATTCGAGTTTTTGCATGCGAAAAAGCGTTTTTTTCTGCCAAAAACCAGGTTCCGTTGAATTCGTCGCTGATTGTTCGCCTAGTGCACGTCCTTATGCTCCTTTACGTGAAAACAGCATAACTTTCAGCAGAAACGACGAGTGATCGGCATTTTGAACGTTTTAACGCCGATACCGGCGAAAATCGTAGTTCTGGAACCATTTAATCTTGCACAAACACCAGGTTTTTCCGATTTCTTCGTGGATTCTTCGCGATATGCACGCACTGGACTCACATCCACCTACGAACGAAAGATTTTAGACGAAACACAATAATTCGAGTTTTTGCATGCGAAAAAGCGTTTTTTTCTGCCAAGAACCAGGTTCCGTTGAATTCGTCGCTGATTGTTCGCCTAGTGCACGTCCTTATGCTCCTTTACGTGAAAACAGCATAACTTTCAGCAGAAACGACGAGTGATCGGCATTTTGAAAGTTTTAACGCCGAAACGGGCGAAAGTCGTGTTTCTGGAACCATTTAATCTTGCACAAACACCAGGTTTTTTCGATTTCTTCGTGGATTCTTCGCGATATGCACGCACTGGGCGCACATCCACCTACGAACGAAAGATTTTAGACGAAACACAATAATTCGAGTTTTTGCATGCGAAAAAGCGTTTTTTTCTGCCAAAAACCAGGTTCCGTTGAATTCGTCGCTGATTGTTTCCCTAGAGCACGTCCTTATGCTCCTTTACGTGAAAACAGCATAACTTTCAGCAGAAACGACGAGTGATCGGCATTTTGAACGTTTTAACGCCGATACCGGCGAAAATCGTAGTTCTGGAACCATTTAATCTTGCACAAACACCAGGTTTTTCCGATTTCTTCGTGGATTCTTCACGATATGCACGCACTGGACTCACATCCACCTACGAACGAAAGATTTTAGACGAAACACAATAATTCGAGTTTTTGCATGCGAAAAAGCGTTTTTTTCTGCCAAAAACCAGGTTCCGTTGAATTCGTCGCTGATTGTTCGCCTAGTGCACGTCCTTATGCTCCTTTACGTGTAAACAGCATAACTTTCAGCAGAAACGACGAGTGATCGGCATTTTGAACGTTTTAACGCCGAAACGGGCGAAAATCGTGTTTCTGGAACCATTTAATCTTGCACAAACACCAGGTTTTTCCGATTTCTTCGTGGATTCTTCGCGATATGCACGCACTGGACTCACATCCACCTACGAACGAAAGATTTTAGACGAAACACAATAATTCGAGTTTTTGCATGCGAAAAAGCGTTTTTTTCTGCCAAAAACCAGGTTCCGTTGAATTCGTCGCTGATTGTTCGCCTAGTGCACGTCCTTATGCTCCTTTACGTGAAAACAGCATAACTTTCAGCAGAAACGACGAGTGATCGGCATTTTGAACGTTTTAACGCCGAAACGGGCGAAAATCGTGTTTCTGGAACCATTTAATCTCGCACAAACAACAGGTTTTTTCGATTTCTTCGTGGATTCTTCGCGATATGCACGCACTGGGCGCACATCCACCTACGAACGAAAGATTTTAGACGAAACACAATATTTCGAGTTTTTGCATGCGAAAAAGCGTTTTTTTCTGCCAAAAACCAGGTTCCGTTGAATTCGTCGCTGATTGTTCGCCTAGTGCACGTCCTTATGCTCCTTTACGTGAAAACAGCATAACTTTCAGCAGAAACGACGAGTGATCGGCATTTTGAACGTTTTAACGCCGAAACGGGCGAAAATCGTGTTTCTGGAACCATTTAATCTTGCACAAACACCAGGTTTTTTCGATTTCTTCGTGGATTCTTCGCGATATGCACGCACTGTGCGCACATCCACCTACGAACGAAAGATTTTAGACGAAACACAATAATTCGAGTTTTTGCATGCGAAAAAGCGTTTTTTTCTGCCAAAAACAAGGTTCCGTTGAATTCGTCGCTGATTGTTCGCCTAGTGCACGTCCTTATGCTCCTTTACGTGAAAACAGCATAACTTTCAGCAGAAACGACGAGTGATCGGCATTTTGAACGTTTTAACGCCGATACCGGCGAAAATCGTAGTTCTGGAACCATTTAATCTTGCACAAACACCAGGTTTTTCCGATTTCTTGGTGGATTCTTCGCGATATGCACGCACTGGACTCACATCCACCTACGAACGAAAGAATTTAGACGAAACACAATAATTCGAGTTTTTGCATGCGAAAAAGCGTTTTTTTCTGCCAAAAACCAGGTTCCGTTGAATTCGTCGCTGATTGTTCGCCTAGTGCACGTCCTTATGCTCCTTTACGTGAAAACAGCATAACTTTCAGCAGAAACGACGAGTGATCGGCATTTTGAACGTTTTAACGCCGAAACGGGCGAAAATCGTGTTTCTGGAACCATTTAATCTTGCACAAACACCAGGTTTTTTCGATTTCTTCGTGGATTCTTCGCGATATGCACGCACAGGGCGCACATCCACCTACGAACGAAAGATTTTAGACGAAACACAATAATTCGAGTTTTTGCATGCGAAAAAGCGTTTTTTTCTGCCAAAAACTAGGTTCCGTTGAATTCGTCGCTGATTGTTCGCCTAGTGCACGTCCTTATGCTCCTTTACGTGAAAACAGCATAACTTTCAGCAGAAACGACGAGTGATCGGCATTTTGAACGTTTTAACGCCGAAACGGGCGAAAATCGTGTTTCTGGAACCATTTAATCTCGCACAAACACCAGGTTTTTTCGATTTCTTCGTGGATTCTTCGCGATATGCACGCACTGGGCGCACATCCACCTACGAACGAAAGATTTTAGACGAAACACAATATTTCGAGTTTTTGCATGCGAAAAAGCGTTTTTTTCTGCCAAAAACCAGGTTCCGTTGAATTCGTCGCTGATTGTTCGCCTAGTGCACGTCCTTATGCTCCTTTACGTGAAAACAGCATAACTTTCAGCAGAAACGACGAGTGATCGGCATTTTGAACGTTTTAACGCCGAAACGGGCGAAAATCGTGTTGCTGGAACCATTTAATCTTGCACAAACACCAGGTTTTTCCGATTTCTTGGTGGATTCTTCGCGATATGCACGCACTGGGCGCACATCCACCTACGAACGAAAGATTTTAGACGAAACACAATAATTCGAGTTTTTGCATGCGAAAAAGCGTTTTTTTCTGCCAAAAACCAGGTTCCGTTGAATTCGTCGCTGATTGTTCGCCTAGTGCACGTCCTTATGCTCCTTTACGTGAAAACAGCATAACTTTCAGCAGAAACGACGAGTGATCGGCATTTTGAACGTTTTAACGCCGAAACGGGCGAAAATCGTGTTTCTGGAACCATTTAATCTTGCACAAACACCAGGTTTTTTCGATTTCTTCGTGGATTCTTCGCGATATGCACGCACTGGGCGCACATCCACCTACGAACGAAAGATTTTAGACGAAACACAATAATTCGAGTTTTTGCATGCGAAAAAGCGTTTTTTTCTGCCAAAAACAAGGTTCCGTTGAATTCGTCGCTGATTGTTCGCCTAGTGCACGTCCTTATGCTCCTTTACGTGAAAACAGCATAACTTTCAGCAGAAACGACGAGTGATCGGCATTTTGAACGTTTTAACGCCGATACCGGCGAAAATCGTAGTTCTGGAACCATTTAATCTTGCACAAACACCAGGTTTTTCCGATTTCTTCGTGGATTCTTCGCGATATGCACGCACTGGGCGCACATCCACCTACGAACGAAAGATTTTAGACGAAACACAATAATTCGAGTTTTTGCATGCGAAAAAGCGTTTTTTTCTGCCAAAAACCAGGTTCCGTTGAATTCGTCGCTGATTGTTCGCCTAGTGCACGTCCTTATGCTCTGTTACGTCGCAAACGGATTAAAGCAATGGCCAACGGGGCCCAAAAATTTTTCTTTTAAATGTTTAAATTAGAATGGTAGATAAATCGCAATTTCGAGTCAACCTGCAGTTGCCGGCTTTACTCGGGACGGGAATTTGATACAATAAAAGAAAATGATTATTTAATTTGATATTGTTTCCTTTTAACAGCTTTGCCCGAGCGGATAGCAAATAGAAATATTGAAATTGGATATCGCTAGTCTTTTTTTTTGGATCTTATGGAAATCTGGCGCAATAACGAGTCGATCACATATATGGGTTAAATATTTAGTTTTATTGTTTATAGATAGGAAAGATCGAAATCTTCGATACACCTAATATATTGTGCGTTTGTTATCTCGCGATTTTGATGAGGTTGCGGCGGGAGTACTTCTAAAATAACGACTTCTTCTTCTTCGTCCGAATCCTCGGTCAGATCCACGCATTCGGGGCTCGTTGGTGAGTATGCGCGTGGCGTTGGGGCGAGAGGAGTTAATTCTGGGAGAGGGATTAAGGGTGGAGAGCTGGTTTGGGGATATATGGGTAAGGGAGGTAGGTTGGAGAAAGGGTTATGATGATAAAGTCCCTCCGAGGTAGGAGCGGTGAGGACTGGGGGTGAAGGGGGGGTGTACTGGGTGGAAAGCACCTGCCACACGTCTTCGAACAGCCCCTTAATTCTCGCGGTCCTCTTTTGCTTTTTGATTCCGCCGCGTTTATTTCGCAACTTGGGATTCTAAAGGGGTTAATAGAGTCTTTCTTTAAATATCTTCTTCTATTGGATTAATAAATTTATGCAACTTCAACTTACTAAATGTGTGGACATGTTGTTTATGCTTCTTTAAACTTTTCCTTTTATCACAGCTAACTCTATTGGAACAGAAAAATCGAATGATCAATGATCTCTTTCTGAATTTCTACGATGTATTGACTATCTTGATTATAATTCAATCAATCATTGGATCAATGCCCTCCCGTGGTGTGACCGCTTACCAGCGAATGCCACCAATGATAGAGTGCAAAGCCAATGATTCACATACACACGTAAATGTCACTCTTCCACGGTGTGACCGCTAACCAGCGAATATCACCAATGATAAAGAGCGGCATTCAATGTTTAATCATTTACTGAATCTATTCTCCCTTATGGTGTGACCGCTTACCAGCGAATGCCACCAATAGTGGAGCACAACAATCAATACCGAACTGCTCAATGAATCTATTCTCCCTTATGGTGTGACCGCTTACCAGCGAATGCCACCAATGATAGGGTGCAAGAATCAATGAGCAATATGAATAATATTATCACTCTCTTATGGTGTGACCGCTTACCAGCGAATGCCACCAATGATAGAGTGTGATAATTGATTGATCAAATTATTAAACTGAATTCAGAAAGAGTAAATACCCGAATAAGAATAAATTTGAACATTCGCAAGAACTTGACAGTTAACCCCGGATAACTTGAGTGGACATGTAGAATTTTAATTTAGGGAACGCGTAGTGTATAGTAGACGTGGAGGAATTGTATTCAAGATTGCCAAAATGTTTTATATTTGACAAGTTTATTCTAACAGCACCAAGAACAAAGTATTACAATGGTTAAGTGTTACTTACAGACAATAGTTGTCAATCGGTAGATGATTTCACAATCACAAACTATTAGCACTATATTTCTAATGATGCGTATATTGCAGGCGAACTGAACTGTGTACTCGATGGTTGCTTCAAGAAGACTGACTGCTGTGCCGCTCGGCGCCTCTCTTTATACGCCTCCGGGAGTGATAAGGCACGTACTGCACCTGCAGCCGCTGTGGGAAGCTGCGCCGCGGCGAGTGCACGTCGTGGGACCCAAGGCCACTCGCGGTTCGCGCATACCGGAGAGATAACGCCCGGTGAGAAACTGCGCCGCGTCGAGTGCACGTGCACGCTGGCCTGAGAACCAAGGCCACTCGCGGTTCGCGCATACCAAAGTGATAACGCCCGGTGAGAACTGCGTCTTGCTAATTACTCCACGTGCTCGGTGCTATGCCCGGCCTGGGAATCAAGGACAATTATGGTTCACAGTGGACTGTCTATAAAGGGACGTCGGTTGCTCTCTTCACTTCAGTACGCGTCGGACCGCTGCAGCGCAAAGGCAAGCGTGACTTATAACTATTACTTAGTACGGACGATTGATGGATTATTTGTCGATAGTTTACCAATTGTTATTGGTGTTTAACGGATTTTATTTGTTCTTTTAAAACGTATACCCATATCCATCGATCGTTCGTTTTTACAGTTTATGTGTTGTGCAGTTAAACTGAAACTCAATCGGGCCAACGATCGATTGATCGATTGGTTTGTTTCCCTGTTTTATTTAATCAGTTTCGTTTGTGATTTACTCTTTATTTTCCGAAAGTGCATAATTTCCTTGTGATGAATAATTTTGTTTTTAATTAAAGTGAAGTTACGTTATTTTGTGCAGAGTGTTAAATAATAATTTTTATCGTGATTTTAATACAAAACGTGAAGCTACTTTAATCTTGGGAACGTGCAATACTTTTTAATAATTGATTTTGATTGTGGTTTTCGTTTAACTGCCTTACAAATATGTGACATAAAAGTGTTAGTGTAAATATGCATGTGAAAAATAATTATAATGTAAATTAATTTTAGAAACAATAGAATATGTTTAACATGCTTAATTTATAATGATACGCGGCTGACATATTCCTAAAGCTACTCGTTACGGGACGTAACACCTCCCCCCCTTACGTGCAAATTTCCTAGGGAAATTTGTTCAAGGGTGGCTACCTGCTCTCGGAGAGTTCTGCGTACTGGAGGCGTTGGTTCCCGATGAACTGCTGGGGCTGGTTCAATGGCTTCCACGTTGTATGATCGATGAGATCCAAGCTCTGTATTGTTTGATGAGTTGTGATCCTTTGCTCGTCGTATAAGGAAGTTTGCTATGGTGCTCCACATGGCTCCAAGGAGTTGGAATCCGCATCCGTAGGCCGTGTGTAATTCGTAGCCTCGCAATATCATGTCCAGCAGCATTTTGAACACTTTGATAATAAAAAATATTGCTATGATTCCGGCACTGACCGAGCCGAATGTGATGAATCCTTCCCAAAACCTTGCAATGGTGTTTTCCGCTATTCTTGTCAAAGATTCTTCGTCTAGCATACCGGCGAGTGACACGTAACCTGTACCCATGGATCTGCCTCCTGCACCTCTGGCGATGGTGTTCAAAATTGCGGCCTTTTCCGCTGGGAACATTATGTGTTCTCTGAGATTCTCGACGTCTGTCTGAGAGTAAATCCCGCTGGTGGCCAGTGTAGATGGTGAAATATAACGCCATTGAGGTCGTTTTGTTGGATGTAGGGTTTGAGGTGGTATCGTTTCCAATGGTTTAGGATTGATACGATGCCAAGTGTCGTCGATTTTGTACAGCACCGGTAAGATGGGGTTGCAATCTCTGTGTGTACCATGGCGAGTTATTATGTGCGACTTTGGTGTGAGGAAAAATGAAGAGTTTCCTCGCAAAATCGGTAGTTCTGCGAAACAGTCGTTTGAGTGACGAATCTTGACGTTAACTGGAATACACTTTACAATATGCGCAACTTCTCCTGCGACCAGTGCCATGTGTCCTGGTTTTCCGACAATGGCGTATGCGAATTCGTCTGGGTTTATAGTGGCGATTGCCATGGCGTTGGCAATTACTCGTCGGTCGAGTAGGCATCGCTGCATTACCAAGTTCTGATATAATGTAGATATTTGTGTACGAATGTGTTTTTCTACGTATACGAATTTGGAGTTTACGTATGTGAATATGTCCAAATTTTCAACTGGAATCTTTTTCCTAGATATGAACGTTCTATCTTTTGTGGTTTCCAAAACGAACAATTTTGGATGTTCGGTGCGAATTAGAGTGTATCCGCATTTTACAGACTCACCGATTTTGGCAAGGGCAAATGTGACGTCCTTTGTTGTTAGTGCGTAGACAGTAGGTGTCTCTCCGTTGGCTGATGTATCGGTGACTCGGTTGGCTAGTCCTTCGTATAAGACGTCATACCTATCGAAGTCGCAAGGTGAAGGTGGAAAAGAGTTCCAGAATGTGTGTCCGTCTTCCGGATCAATGCAGTAATTATCTTGAAAGTTGCACTTCGTTCCGGATTTCAGGATGATTTTATTGGTGTCCAGTTGAACGGGTAGCTCGACCTGTTGCGTGGTGATTTTTGCTACAGCCTGCACTACGACGTTTTCCCAAGATCCAAATGGATCAGAGTATTTTACGCCTTGGCACTTTCCATCTACCGACAAGGACCCAGCCAGGGTGAAAGCACGATTTGCTGTTTGATTTATTTTTAATCCGATCAGGTAAACCTCGTTGCCAAGAAGAAGTTCACCGGTGGCATGGATTTGGCTGCACCTCGTTGCGTCGATGTCATGGATATATTCGTTATATCCGCCTTCCACTGGGGATACGTGCGAGTGCATACCGCAATAATAAATTGTCCTGGAGATCTCCACCTTGCACTGGATTGCTGTCACGAAATTATAGCCGGATAGCTGCAGCAGTTGTATATAGGTCTCCTGATGTTCCAAGTTGGAAGCCGGAGGTTCACATTCGTCCACATCGATGAGTGAAATTGTTGTAACGTTGAGATGTTGTCCACTGCAGTCATATCCTATCATGGCCGCGGTGAAGGGTAGCAGCATAAGGAATGCTCCAGCTCCAAGTGTCTTCATGGTTCTGGCTTGATCGTTGTTTATGTCGAAACTGCTCTTCCTTTCACCGGGTGTCAGTATTTATACTGAAAAATTTGGGGAGTGGGAGGCTTGAACCAAGTGGGGTTAAGTCAGCTTTGGTGGGGTTATATCGTAATAATACGTGTACAATATGCATATATATATATATATATATATATATGTATGTGTATATTCCTACTTCTATGAAGTTTTACATGGTTTTTATTCTAATGACTACGGAACTTATGAGAATTTTTATTTTGCACCGGACAGTTCACCATCGCGTGATTACGTCGACCCGTTTCCCTTTATTAATTTCTTCTTTTTCCTCAGGTAGTAATTCGAAGTATTCTTCGATGCATTCCTTGCATGAGGCAGCCGGGATGCTTGTCAGGAGTTCCCTATCGCAAATATAGCACAATCTATACCGTAGTTGAAGTTGTGGTGCTATTATAGAATGGTATCCGCCTTCTTCATGTTCCTCCTGGTCTTCCGGTGAAAGTTCCTCAAAACAGGTCTTACAGAGTCTTAGTTTTGAGTAACCATGCATGAAGATTTGGTTTGTTTCGGACGGGAAGAGGCAACGTAGTTGTAATAGCTCAGCATAGGCCTCAGGGTGGTCTGTTGGTCGCACGCCGTCGATGGGTCTATAGAATTCTTCCCCTTCGTCTTCAGGCCTTCGGAACAAATTATGTGGGACCGGCATATTTTGGGTGGTAGTCGGTTTTGTGCCTACCGTTTTACCAACGCGTTATTACGTCTATCGGCAGTCCCTTTGATAGAGTTTCCCAGCTCGTAGGTGTTAACTCGAAATATTCCTCGATACACTCGGGGCACTGTGCTGCTGGTCGTATCGTCGACAGGTTTTCGTTGCACAAATAACACCTTTTGTATGTAGGTGCTATCTCTGTTAGAACGAGGCAGTGATATCCTCCTTCTTGAAACTCCGCTCGATCTTCAGGAATTATTTCATTATAACATCTGGCACAGGCTCGATGTCCTTGTTCAAGGAAATAAATCGTGGTCCCCCACGCCCAGAGTAGGCAGGATAATTTCAGAAGTTTTTGATATGCTTCTGGATGGTTGGTTGGAGGTACTCCGTCCAGAGGCCCGTAATATTCCTCACCCTCTTCTCCAGGCTTCCTGAACAAATTATGCGGTACAGGCATCTCAGTTTCCTAGAGGACACATTGATTCCATTGAGTGTGATTTCTTTCCGTTTTAATTTGTCCGTGTCTGTTGTTGTCTGTCTCGTTTTTATTTGTCCCGTAGTTGTTGTACTTATTCTAACGTATTCTAACTTATCCTATGCGCTGGTGGCTATTTTAATAGCGCACCCCCTTCCCCCTTAAAGTTCTGGAGAGTTAATATCTGATTCGCGAGATTTTAAGTTTGTTGATATGGACGGTTTTAGATCTATTCTCGACTAATATTTTTGCATTTTGATTTGGTAAAATCTCCAAAACCTTATGTGGGCCGGTATATTGATCGCTTAATTTTCCTTTAGCAGGTTCTTTTAATAGATAAACAGTGTCTCCTGCTTGAAAATTTTGAGGGTTTATGTGTCTGTCATAATACGACTTAGATCTGATTTTAGCTTGATTTAAGTTTTTTCCTGCAGCATCTTGTAATTCATTGATTCTTATGAATAGATCCTCTAGATAATCTTTATATGTCGGTTCCAGATTTTCTTCTATCGGTGGATCACTTGATGGTTCCCTAGCTATGTGTCCGTATACCAATTCGTGAGGTGAGAATTTTGTTCCCTCATGTACTGACGTGTTATAGGAAAATGTAGCCAATTCCAACCATTCATCCCAGTCTGATCTATTATCTATGTATTGCTTCAGGTATTCAATCAAGACATGGTGCGATCTCTCCAAAGATCCGTTGCTTTGAGGATGGTATGCTGAGGTAACGTAATGTTTGATTTTAAACTTCCTTGCAACATTCTTTATTATTGCAGACAGGAAGTTGGTTCCTTGATCAGTTAAGATTGCTCTAGGTGCGCCAAAACGACAGATAAAATATTTCACAAATGCGTCTGCGATCTCCATGGATGTTGCTCGACGTAACGGAATGGCCAAGGAATATTTCGTTAGGAGATCTTGCATTGTTAGTATGTAGGTATTATTTTTTATAGTAAGTGGTAGAGGTCCTACAATGTCAAGACTGACCTTGTCGAATGCTCTGCCAGGCGTGTCTGTTAAAACCATTGGTTGTTTTGTTTTAATTCTTGTTAACTTTTTCAGCTGACATTGATGGCATGTTCGAATATATTCTTGGATCTGTCTTTTCATATTATCCCAAAAGTAGGTTTGTCTAATTCTATTGTACGTTTTGGTTACTCCTTTGTGACCTCCAACTGCCGATTCGTGTTTTTCTTTTATAATTTCCAATCTTTTTTCCACAGGTGGAGTTGTCACGGTTCCGGTGCAGATGGTGATCGTGATGTTATTTTCCTGCAGGGTTTCCTTCAGGGTTTTCATCACAAACTTCCATGGGACTTCGTCCAAGGATGGAGATTTCCGCAAGGTTATTGACTCGAGGCCTAGCTCATTAATAACGTTTTTTAGTGAGGCAATGCACTGTCTTACATTACTGGTTGTAATTGGAATCCGATCGTTCTCCTTGACGGGTAACGCTATCAAGGTTTTGTTATGCAAAGTGCATACCTTAGCTCTCTCAAACATTATATCTTGAAATGTCGGAAGCAAGTTTGCTGCGCGTAATTCAGATGCACCTTGATCCACAGGGTTTCCATTTGCATGGATGAAGATCACCCGGTTATCTTTTACGTTGCCTAACGGATCGCGTGTTTCTTTTACCCGAAACAAGGCCCGTGGCTGCTGTTGGAAAGTTACCGCTGGGTTATCGAAGATTTCCGATATGCTTTCGTCGTCCTCATCGCTGCTTGAATCCTCTTCATTCACCACTTCTATGCTGGAGCCGTCGGTGTCTTCTGCTCCTCTACTGATGTCTAGGTTTCCTAATGATTCGATTGTGGCATCTAGGTTATTCTGGGAAGTGTCAGCACAGTAGGTATTCTCTGTGTTTGAGGAGTCCAAGTTATCGCCGATTTCTCCTTCTGTTTCAGTCGAATTGGTTGGTTCCACAGCATATGATGGGACTTGAAGCGGTTGGATGTTGCTGCGTGGTGGTGGACTAAATATCGGTGAGGATCCAGAAGATGACGAGGAGAAGAACTTCTTCCTAGGAGGCGATCTTCCAGGTGAATCATCTTCTCTTTTTCGAATTGGTAATACTGTTGCTTCGAATTCGTAAAGATCCGGCGGGTTCCGGGATAATGCATCTGCGTTGGCGTTTGCACTTCCTTGTTTATAAAAAATTTCAAATTCGTAATCCGCTAGCTTCATTTTCCACTTCCAGAGCCTTGAAGTTGGATCCTTTATGGAATGTAGCCATACCAGTGGTTTGTGATCCGTTATGATGTTAAATTTTCTTCCGTATAGGTATGGTCTGAAGTGTGACACGCAATAAATAATGGCAAGACATTCCTTCTCAATTGTGGAGTACTTTTGTTCTGCCGAATTTAATAATCTTGATGCGTATGCGATAGGTAAATCTTTACCAATTTTCCCTTGACTCAATACACCTCCGATCGCGTATCCTGATGCGTCAGTTGTCAGGTTAAATATTTGGGTGAAGTCTGGATATTGAAGTATTGGATCCGTCATTAACGCTTTCCGAAGGGTGTCGAAAGCTTCCTGTTGTGGTTTTTCCCAAATGAAATGGTGATCCTTTTTTAATAAATCTGTCAGTGGTTTTGCTACTTTAGAAAACTGTGGTATAAAGCGGCGATAATAGCCTGCCAAGCCTAGAAATTGTTTTATATTTTTAGGTGATTTAGGTTGAGGAAATCTTTCTATTGATTCGACTTTCTTTGAATCTGGTTTCACTCCATTTTCACTTATTACGTGTCCTAAGTAAGCGACTTCGTGTCGCAGGAATTCACACTTGTCCGGCTGCAAGCAGAGGTTTGCCGCTCGCAGACGTTCCATTAGGTTGTTGAATTTTTGTGTGTGTGATTCCAAAGAACTAGAGTAGATGACAATGTCGTCAAGATAGACGAATAACTCTGTACCCTGGAGGCCTGATAATACGCTATTCATTAATCGTTGGAAAGTTGCTGGCGCATTTTTCAATCCAAAAGGCATTCTCTTGAATTGATAATGTCCATAAGGAGTTGAGAATGCGGTTTTAGGAGCGTCCCCGAAATCCATGTGTATTTGGTGAAAACCAGAAGCCAAATCGAACGTCGAGAAATATTTTGCACTACCTAGTTGGTCTAATATTTCTGTAATATTTGGTAGTGGATACGCGTCACCAATAGTTTTCTCGTTGAGCTTTCTATAATCTATGACCATACGCCATCTTTTATTTCCCTGGGAATCGGGTTTCTTAGGCACTATCCATAGTGGTGAATTATAGGGAGATGTTGAAGGTTCAATTACGTCGGTCTCTAATAATTCTTTCACCTGTTTATTAATTTCTTCTTTGTATGCTGGAGGGAATCGGTATTGGCGAGTGTTTACTGGTATGTCGTCCGTTGTATGAATGTTATGATGAAGTATATCCGTTCCCTTTAATGTTTCTCCAGGAATGTGGAACATGTCTAAATTTTCACTGATTAACTTCTCTATGCTTTCCTTCTCAATCCGGTTTAGATGATCAAGTCGTAGCATTTCTAATATTGTTTTAAACCGGTCTTTCGTTTTGGAACTTTGTTCTGTTTTTATAGTAGTACAGTACGCCAGAGGCATTTTCTTAGACGTCTTCTCGCATTCTCTCAGACACAACGTTGGAACAATTAACGTAAAATCTTCGTCGGTTGTGTTCGTAACTCGTAAGCATGCCCTTCCTTCGTTGTTGGTCACCATCACGTCGCCAAAGAATAATCCTTCTTCTGTTTTTATACGGGGAATGTAACCTTCTTTAACCTCAGGATTTGCCACATTTACGTAAAAAGGCGACGTAGTCCTAGCCTTTATTTCTATCTCCTTGCGTGTAGCGAACGGAATGTAATTCTCTCCCCATTGTACGCGCTCATTGGCGTAATCTATAGTAGCCTTTTGCTGATTCATAAATTCGGATCCTAGGATCCCAGATTGGTCGATTGGTAAGTCATCACTCACCACATGAAAAGTAACTTGATCCTCCGCGATTTTCACTTGTGCCATCCCTAAGGTGGCGAGAATCTCGGAAGATATTCCACGAATATTTATCTTCTTGCTTTCGTCGACCAGTAGTTTGGGGGAGATTGAAGATTTCTTGATGAGGTTTACCTCTGATCCTGAGTCCAACATGAGAGCGGTCATTCCCTTGAGATCCGGTGACACGATTTTTACAGATGGGATGCTTTTGTTTGTGTTCAAACGAACAGTAATTACTCTTCTGGAACTTCTTCTATCGGGATGAGTCGGTTGGGCGATCTCTGTCTTTCTGCTTGATCGTCCGACATCCTTGAAGTTCCGGGGGTAGGCTGAATTTCCGAATTGTCCGCTTGGATGTTTAATATTCTTCGCCTTGTGGCCTCTTGCGTGTTCCGAGGAGGGCCATTGTTGCTCGGAGGGCGCGCCTCGTTTCCCTGGTTCTGGCGGACATAAGGAACAATTTCTCCTGATTCAACCCGTTGTTTAAATTTATAGCAATCCTTGAGGAAATGTCCAGGCTTCTTGCAGTAATTGCAGGTTACTGAGTTATCACGAGGTTGCGGTTGTGGCGCGAAATTTCTGTTTATTGGAGTGCTGCTCGCTGCTCCGAATCTTCCTGTGGGAGCTGTATTTCTGAAAGTATTGCCTGCTGGACCGTAATTTCCTCGTGGTGGATTCCTAGGTTGCAAGTTCCTAGCGTCCTGTCTATCGGGAGTTCTAAAATTACCATTACTAAACCTAGACGTTTGTCGCGTAATCGAGGAGTTAAATGTTTTTAGTCTGTCTTCTTCTCGTTTCATCTCGTTTACTATTTTGACTGCTTTGACGTATGCTTCTTCTAGATCTAATGAACCTTCCAACTTCATTCTCAGAGATATTTCGGATGGTAGTCCGTTGATGAACGCTTCCTGAGTGTCTTCATCAATAGAGCGACGTAGAGATGTTGGAAGCTGCCCGAAAACTTGTTTTTCTCCATCGAGGATGGCTAACCGAATGTCCTTTACCCGATTGATGTAATCTAGGATGTGTTCACCAGGTTTTTTAAATATGTTTCCTAAATCTCCTCGATATTGATTTACGGTTTTCTGGGGACCAAACATTGCCTTTAGCTTGTCGCCGAATACATCCAATGTCCTGATGTTACAGTCTTCGATGGCCAAGAATGCATGTCCCCTCAACTTATTCATTAATAATTTTACAAGATATTGTTCTTGTGTAGCCGGCAGCATTGCTCGTGCTCGCTCACATCCTCTCAGAAATTGAAATACCGATGGTCTATAGCCATCGAAAACGGGGACTGTTTCTAATGCTTCCTTAAGGCTTATCGGATATCGTTGATTATCTATTGGTCTATTGTATTCGCGTTCTATAGGACTAATAGGTCTGTCTGAAGTGTTCATTGGATCGGTCCGTAAACTTTGCATAGTTTCTTCTAATTGTGCCAGTCTTGAAGTCACACTATCAATTTGGTTAAACCTGTCTTGGCAGTCGTTCAGTCGTTCGAGTACGCGGTCTAGCTTAGTTTCTAATGGTCTTACTAATGATTCAGTTGCCTGTTTGTCGCGAGCTACTTGTTCTTGGGCTTTTCTTAGAGTTCTAGCATGTTCAGTTAATTCAATTTCATGTTTTTCTAATTCCTCCAGTCTATGTACGTCTGTTGGGTCAATAGGGGTACGTTTGTCGGCCATTTTATAGGGTTTTACGTAGGGTGTTTCTTTTTAGAATTATTATTTTCCCGTTGCGATCTATCCCACCGCTGTCACCAGAAATAATATTGAGACCTGTTACGTCGCAAACGGATTAAAGCAATGGCCAACGGGGCCCAAAAATTTTTCTTTTAAATGTTTAAATTAGAATGGTAGATAAATCGCAATTTCGAGTCAACCTGCAGTTGCCGGCTTTACTCGGGACGGGAATTTGATACAATAAAAGAAAATGATTATTTAATTTGATATTGTTTCCTTTTAACAGCTTTGCCCGAGCGGATAGCAAATAGAAATATTGAAATTGGATATCGCTAGTCTTTTTTTTTGGATCTTATGGAAATCTGGCGCAATAACGAGTCGATCACATATATGGGTTAAATATTTAGTTTTATTGTTTATAGATAGGAAAGATCGAAATCTTCGATACACCTAATATATTGTGCGTTTGTTATCTCGCGATTTTGATGAGGTTGCGGCGGGAGTACTTCTAAAATAACGACTTCTTCTTCTTCGTCCGAATCCTCGGTCAGATCCACGCATTCGGGGCTCGTTGGTGAGTATGCGCGTGGCGTTGGGGCGAGAGGAGTTAATTCTGGGAGAGGGATTAAGGGTGGAGAGCTGGTTTGGGGATATATGGGTAAGGGAGGTAGGTTGGAGAAAGGGTTATGATGATAAAGTCCCTCCGAGGTAGGAGCGGTGAGGACTGGGGGTGAAGGGGGGGTGTACTGGGTGGAAAGCACCTGCCACACGTCTTCGAACAGCCCCTTAATTCTCGCGGTCCTCTTTTGCTTTTTGATTCCGCCGCGTTTATTTCGCAACTTGGGATTCTAAAGGGGTTAATAGAGTCTTTCTTTAAATATCTTCTTCTATTGGATTAATAAATTTATGCAACTTCAACTTACTAAATGTGTGGACATGTTGTTTATGCTTCTTTAAACTTTTCCTTTTATCACAGCTAACTCTATTGGAACAGAAAAATCGAATGATCAATGATCTCTTTCTGAATTTCTACGATGTATTGACTATCTTGATTATAATTCAATCAATCATTGGATCAATGCCCTCCCGTGGTGTGACCGCTTACCAGCGAATGCCACCAATGATAGAGTGCAAAGCCAATGATTCACATACACACGTAAATGTCACTCTTCCACGGTGTGACCGCTAACCAGCGAATATCACCAATGATAAAGAGCGGCATTCAATGTTTAATCATTTACTGAATCTATTCTCCCTTATGGTGTGACCGCTTACCAGCGAATGCCACCAATAGTGGAGCTCAACAATCAATACCGAACTGCTCAATGAATCTATTCTCCCTTATGGTGTGACCGCTTACCAGCGAATGCCACCAATGATAGGGTGCAAGAATCAATGAGCAATATGAATAATATTATCACTCTCTTATGGTGTGACCGCTTACCAGCGAATGCCACCAATGATAGAGTGTGATAATTGATTGATCAAATTATTAAACTGAATTCAGAAAGAGTAAATACCCGAATAAGAATAAATTTGAACATTCGCAAGAACTTGACAGTTAACCCCGGATAACTTGAGTGGACATGTAGAATTTTAATTTAGGGAACGCGTAGTGTATAGTAGACGTGGAGGAATTGTATTCGAGATTGCCAAAATGTTTTATATTTGACAAGTTTATTCTAACAGCACCAAGAACAAAGTATTACAATGGTTAAGTGTTACTTACAGACAATAGTTGTCAATCGGTAGATGATTTCACAATCACAAACTATTAGCACTATATTTCTAATGATGCGTATATTGCAGGCGAACTGAACTGTGTACTCGATGGTTGCTTCAAGAAGACTGACTGCTGTGCCGCTCGGCGCCTCTCTTTATACGCCTCCGGGAGTGATAAGGCACGTACTGCACCTGCAGCCGCTGTGGGAAGCTGCGCCGCGGCGAGTGCACGTCGTGGGACCCAAGGCCACTCGCGGTTCGCGCATACCGGAGAGATAACGCCCGGTGAGAAACTGCGCCGCGTCGAGTGCACGTGCACGCTGGCCTGAGAACCAAGGCCACTCGCGGTTCGCGCATACCAAAGTGATAACGCCCGGTGAGAACTGCGTCTTGCTAATTACTCCACGTGCTCGGTGCTATGCCCGGCCTGGGAATCAAGGACAATTATGGTTCACAGTGGACTGTCTATAAAGGGACGTCGGTTGCTCTCTTCACTTCAGTACGCGTCGGACCGCTGCAGCGCAAAGGCAAGCGTGACTTATAACTATTACTTAGTACGGACGATTGATGGATTATTTGTCGATAGTTTACCAATTGTTATTGGTGTTTAACGGATTTTATTTGTTCTTTTAAAACGTATACCCATATCCATCGATCGTTCGTTTTTACAGTTTATGTGTTGTGCAGTTAAACTGAAACTCAATCGGGCCAACGATCGATTGATCGATTGGTTTGTTTCCCTGTTTTATTTAATCAGTTTCGTTTGTGATTTACTCTTTATTTTCCGAAAGTGCATAATTTCCTTGTGATGAATAATTTTGTTTTTAATTAAAGTGAAGTTACGTTATTTTGTGCAGAGTGTTAAATAATAATTTTTATCGTGATTTTAATACAAAACGTGAAGCTACTTTAATCTTGGGAACGTGCAATACTTTTTAATAATTGATTTTGATTGTGGTTTTCGTTTAACTGCCTTACAAATATGTGACATAAAAGTGTTAGTGTAAATATGCATGTGAAAAATAATTATAATGTAAATTAATTTTAGAAACAATAGAATATGTTTAACATGCTTAATTTATAATGATACGCGGCTGA
>CAKAJE020001065.1:0-34895 GCA_916610135.2 Macropis europaea | reverse complement strand
TGCGCTTTGAGATGCCGCTTAGCCCAATACGCTATCTGAAATAGGAGCGACGTAAATTGAACAAATGTGATAGAATTTCCCTGAAATCTTATATTAACAGTAATATAAAATGATCTAATCGGGTCTCTGTTTGCATTACCCTCGAAGTATAATAGTGCATTTTACTCGCCTTTCCACGCGCTTTAAGATGCCGCCTATCCGAGTACGCTCTCTGAAATAGGAGCGACGTAAGTTGAACAAATGTGATAGAATAACGCTGAATTCTTATATTAACCGTAATATAAAATGGTCTAATCGGGTCTCCGTTTGCCTTATCCTAGAAGTTTATTAGTGCATTTTACTCGTCATTCCATGCGCTTTGAGATGCCGCTTATCCCAATACGCTATCTGAAATAGGAGCGATGTAAGTTGAACAAATGTGATAGAATTTTGCTGAATTCTTAAATTGACCATAATATAAAATGATGTAATCGGGTCTCTGTTCGCCCTACCCAAGAAGTTTAATAGTGCATTTCTCTCGTCATTTCATGCGCTTTGAGATGCCGCTTAGCCCAATAGCTGTCTGAAATAGGAGCGACGTAAATTGAACAAATGTGATAGAATTTCCCTGAAATCTTATATTAAAGAAAATATAAAATGATCTAAACGGGACTCTGATTGCCCTATCATAGACGTTTAGTAGTGCATTTTACTCGCCCTTCCACGCGCTTTAAGATGCCGCCTAGCCCAGTACACTATCTGAAATAGGAGCGACGTAAATTGAACAAATGTGATAGAATTTCGCTGAATTCTTATGTTAACCGTAATATAAAATGATCTAATCGGGTCTCTGATTGCCCTACCCTAGAAGTTTAATAGTGCATTTTACTCACCATTCGATGCGCTTTAAGTTGCCGCCTAGCTCAGTACGCTATCTGAAATAGGAGCTACGTAAGTTGAACAAATGTCACAGAATTACGCTGAATTCTTATATTAACCGTAATTTAAAATGATCTAATCGGGTCTCTGTTTGCCCTACCCTAGAAGTTTAATAGTGCATTTTACTCGCCATTTCTTGCGCTTTGAGATGCCGCTTAGCACAAGTCGCTATCTGAAATAGGAGCGATGTAAATTGAACAAATGTGATAGAATTTCGCTGAATTCTTATATTAACCTTAATGTAAAATGATCAAATCGGGTCTTTGTTCGCCCAACCCTAGAAGTTTAATAGTGCATTTTACTCCCCACTTCATGCGCTTTGAGATGCCGCTTAGCCCAATAAGCTATCTGAAATAGGAGCGACGTAAATTGAACAAATGTGATAGAATTTCCCTGAAATCTTATATTAACCGTAATATAAAATGATCTAATCGGGTCTCTGTTTGCATTACCCGAGAAGTTTAATAGTGCATTTTACTCGCCATTCCACGCGCTTTAAGATGCCGCCTATCCGAGTACGCTTTCTGAAATAGGAGCGACGTAAGTTGAACAAATGTGATAGAATAACGCTGAATTCTTATATTAACCGTAATATAAAATGGTCTAATCGGGTCTCCGTTTGCCTTATCCTAGAAGTTTAATAGTGCATTTTACTCGCCATTCCACGCGCTTTAAGATACCGCGTAGCCCAGTACGCTATATGAAATAGGAGCGACGTAAATTGAACAAATGTGATAGAATTTTGCTGAATTCTTAAATTAACCATAATATAAAATGATGTAATCGGGTCTCTGTTCGCCCTACCCAAGAAGTTTAATAGTGCATTTCTCTCGTCATTTCATTCGCTTTGAGATGCCGCATAGCCCAATACGCTATCGGAAATAGGAGCGACGTAAATTGAACAAATGTGATAGAATTTCGCTGAATTCTTATATTAACCGTAATATAAAATGATCTAATCGGGTCTCTGTTTGCATTACCCGAGAAGTTTAATAGTGCATTTTACTCGCCATTCCACGCGCTTTAAGATGCCGCCTATCCGAGTACGCTTTCTGAAATAGCAGCGACGTAAGTTGAACAAATGTGATAGAATAACGCTGAATTCTTATATTAACCGTAATATAAAATGGTCTAATCGGGTCTCCGTTTGCCTTATCCTAGAAGTTTAATAGTGCATTTTACTCGCCATTCCACGCGCTTTAAGATGTCGCCTAGCCCAGTATGCTATCTGAAATAGGAACGACGTAAATTGAACAAATGTGATAGAATTTTGCTGAATTCTTAAATTGACCATAATATAAAATGATGTAATCGGGTCTCTGTTCGCCCTACCCAAGAAGTTTAATAGTGCATTTCTCTCGTCATTTCATGCGCTTTGAGATGCCGCTTAGCCCAATAGCTATCTGAAATAGGAGCGACGTAAATTGAACAAATGTGATAGAATTTCCCTGAAATCTTATATTAAAGAAAATATAAAATGATCTAAACGGGACTCTGATTGCCCTATCATAGACGTTTAGTAGTGCATTTTACTCGCCCTTCCACGCGCTTTAAGATGCCGCCTAGCCCAGTACACTATCTGTAATAGGAGCGACGTAAATTGAAAAAATGTGATAGAATTTCGCTGAATTCTTATATTAACCAAAATATAAAATGATCTAATGGGGTCTCTGTTTGCCCTACCCTAGAAGTGTAATAGTGCATTTTACTCACCATTCCACGCGCTTTAAGTTGCCGCCTAGCTCAGTACGCTATCTGAAATAGGAGCTACGTAAGTTGAACAAATGTCACAGAATTACGCTGAATTCTTATATTAACCGTAATATAAAATGATCTAATCGGGTCTCTGTTTGCCCTACCCTAGAAGTTTAATAGTGCATTTTACTCGCCATTTCTTGCGCTTTGAGATACCGCTTAGCACAAGTCGCTATCTGAAATAGGAGCGATGTAAATTGAACAAATGTGATAGAATTTCGCTGAATTCTTATATTAACATTAATGTAAAATAATCTAATCGGGTCTTTGTTCGCCCAACCCTAGAAGTTTAATAGTGCATTTTACTCGCCACTTCATGCGCTTTGAGATGCCGCTTAGCCCAATAAGCTATCTGAAATAGGAGCGACGTAAATTGAACAAATGTGATAGAATTTCGCTGAATTCTTATATTAACCAAAATATAAAATGATCTAATCGGGTCTCTGATTGCCCTATCATAGAAGTTTAATAGTGCATTTTACTCGCCATTCCACGCGCTTTAAGTTGCCGCCTAGCCCAGTACGCTATCTGAAATAGGAGCTACGTAAGTTGAACAAATGTGACAGAATTACGCTGAATTCTTATATTAACCGTAATATAAAATGATCTAATCGGGTCTCTGTTTGCCCCACCCTAGAAGTTTAATAGTGCATTTTACTCGCCATTTCTTGCGCTTTGAGATGCCGCTTAGCCCAGTACGCTATCTGAAATAGGAGCGACGTAAATTGAACAAATGTGATAGAATTTTGCTGAATTCTTAAATTAACCATAATATGAAATGACCTAATCGGGTCTCTGTTTGCCCTACCCTAGAAGATTAATAGTGCATTTTACTCGCCTTTTCTTGCGCTTTGAGATGCCGCTTAGCCCAATACGCTATCTGAAATATCAGCGACGTAAATTGAACAAATGTGAGAGAATTTCGCTGAATTCTTAAATTAACCATAATATAAAATGATCTAATCTGGTCTCTGTTTGCCCTACCCTAGAAGTTTAATAGTGCATTTTACTCGCCATTTCTTGCGCTTTGAGATGCCGCTTAGCACAAGTCGCTATCTGAAATAGGAGCGACGTAAGTTGAACAAATGTGATAGAATATCGCTGAATTCTTATATTAACCGTAATATAAAATGGTCTAATCGGGTCTCCGTTTGCCTTATCCTAGAAGTTTATTAGTGCATTTTACTCGTCATTCCATGCGCTTTGAGATGCCGCTTAGCCCAATACGCTATCTGAAATAGGAGCGATGTAAGTTGAACAAATGTGATAGAATTTTGCTGAATTCTTAAATTGACCATAATATAAAATGATGTAATCGGGTCTCTGTTCGCCCTACCCAAGAAGTTTAATAGTGCATTTCTCTCGTCATTTCATGCGCTTTGAGATGCCGCTTAGCCCAATAGCTATCTGAAATAGGAGCGACGTAAATTGAACAAATGTGATAGAATTTCCCTGAAATCTTATATTAAAGAAAATATAAAATGATCTAAACGGGACTCTGATTGCCCTATCATAGACGTTTAGTAGTGCATTTTACTCGCCCTTCCACGCGCTTTAAGATGCCGCCTAGCCCAGTACACTATCTGAAATAGGAGCGACGTAAATTGAAAAAATGTGATAGAATTTCGCTGAATTCTTATATTAACCAAAATATAAATTGATCTAATGGGGTCTCTGTTTGCCCTACCCTAGAAGTTTAATAGTGCATTTTACTCGCCATTTCTTGCGCTTTGAGATGCCGCTTATCCCAATACTCTATCTGAAATAGGAGCGACGTAAAATGAACAAATGTGATAGGATTTCGCTGAATTCTTAAATTAACCATAATATAAAATGATCTAATCGGGTCTCTGATTGCCCTACCCTAGAAGTTTAATAGTGCATTTTACTCACCATTCCACGCGCTTTAAGATGCCGCCTAGTCCAGTACGCTATCTGAAATAGGAGAGACGTTAGTTGAACAAATGTGATAGAATTACGCTGAATTCTTATATTAACCGTAATATAAAATGATCTATTCGGGTGTCTGTTCGCCCTACCCTAAAAGTTTAATAATGCATTTCACTCGCCATTCCATGCGCTTTGAGATGCCGCTTAGCCCAATACGCTATCTGAAATAGGAGCGACGTAAATTGAACAAATGTGATAGAATTTCGCTGAATTCTTATATTAACCTTAATGTAAAATGATCTAATCGGGTCTTTGTTCGCCCAACCCTAGAAGTTTAATAGTGCATTTTACTCGTCAATTCATGCGCTTTTCGATGCCGCTTAGCCCAATAAGCTATCTGAAATAGGAGCGACGTAAATTGAACAAATGTGATAGAATTTCGCTGAATTCTTATATTAACCAAAATATAAAATGATCTTATCGGGTCTCTGATTGCCCTATCATAGAAGTTTAACAGTGCATTTTACTCGCCATTCCACGCGCTTTAAGTTGCCGCCTAGCCCAGCACGCTATCTGAAATAGGAGCTACGTAAGTTGAACAAATGTCACAGGATTACGCTGAATTCTTATATTAACCGTAATATAAAATGATCTAATCGGGTCTCTGTTTGCCTTATCCTAGAAGTTTAATAGTGCATTTTACTCGCCATTTCATGCACTTTGAGATGCCGCTTAGCCCAATAAGCTATCTGAAATAGGAGCGATGTAACTTGAACAAAAGTGATAGAATTTCGCTGAATTCTTAAATTAACCATAATATGAAATGACCTAATCGGGTATCTGTTTGCCCTACCCTAGAAGTTTAATAGAGCATTTTACTCGTCATTTCATGCGCTTTGAGATGCCGCCTAGCCCAGTACGCTATCTGAAATAGGAGCGACGTAAATTGAACAAATGTGTTAGAATTTCGCTGAATTCTTTTATTTACCATAATGTTAAATGATCTAATCGGGTCTCTGTTCGCCCTAGCGTACAAGCTTAATAGTGCATTTTATTCGTCATTTCATGCGCTTTGAGATGCCGCTTAGCCCAATATGCTATCTGATATAGGAGCGACGTAAATTGAACAAATGTGATAGAATTACGCTGAATTCTTATATTAACCAAAATATAAAATGATCTAATCGGGTCTCTGATTGCCCTATCATAGAAGATTAATAGTGCATTTTACTCGCCATTCCACGCGCTTTAAGATGCCGCCTAGCCCAGTATGCTATCTGAAATAGGAACGACGTAAATTGAACAAATGTGATAGAATTACGCTGAATTCTTATATTAACCGTAATATAAAATGATGTAATCGGCTCTCTGTTCGCCCTACCCAAGAAGTTTAATAGTGCATTTTACTCGCCATTTCTTGCGCTTTGAGATGCCGCTTAGCCCAATACGCTATCTGAAATAGGAGCGACGTAAATTGAACAAATGTGATAGAATTTCGCTGAATTCTTTTATTTACCATAATGTTAAATGATCTAATCGGGTCTCTGTTCGCCCTAGCGTAGAAGCTTAATAGTGCATTCTATTCGTCATTTCATGCGCTTTGAGATGCCGCTTAGCCCAATACGCTATCTGAAATAGGAGCGACGCAAATTGAACAAATGCGATAGAATATCGCTGAATTCTTATATTAACCATAATATAAAATGATGTAATCGGGTCTCTGTTCGCCCTACCCAAGAAGTTTAATAGTGCATTTCTCTCGTCATTTCATGCGCTTTGAGATGCCGCTTAGCCCAATAGCTATCTGAAATAGGAGCGACGTAAATTGAACAAATGTGATAGAATTTCCCTGAAATCTTATATTAACCGTAATATAAAATGATCTAATCGGGTCTCTGTTTGCATTACCCTCGAAGTATAATAGTGCATTTTACTCGCCTTTCCACGCGCTTTAAGATGCCGCCTATCCGAGTACGCTATCTGAAATAGGAGCGACGTAAGTTGAACAAATGTGATAGAATAACGCTGAATTCTTATATTAACCGTAATATAAAATGGTCTAATCGGGTCTCCGTTTGCCTTATCCTAGAAGTTTATTAGTGCATTTTACTCGTCATTCCATGCGCTTTGAGATGCCGCTTAGCCCAATACGCTATCTGAAATAGGAGCGATGTAAGTTTAACAAATGTGATAGAATTTTGCTGAATTCTTAAATTGACCATAATATAAAATGATGTAATCGGGTCTCTGTTCGCCCTACCCAAGAAGTTTAATAGTGCATTTCTCTCGTCATTTCATGCGCTTTGAGATGCCGCTTAGCCCAATAGCTATCTGAAATAGGAGCGACGTAAATTGAACAAATGTGATAGAATTTCCCTGAAATCTTATATTAAAGAAAATATAAAATGATCTAAACGGGACTCTGATTGCCCTATCATAGACGTTTAGTAGTGCATTTTACTCGCCCTTCCACGCGCTTTAAGATGCCGCCTAGCCCAGTACACTATCTGAAATAGGAGCGACGTAAATTGAAAAAATGTGATAGAATTTCGCTGAATTCTTATATTAACCAAAATATAAATTGATCTAATGGGGTCTCTGTTTGCCCTACCCTAGAAGTTTAATAGTGCATTTTACTCGCCATTTCTTGCGCTTTGAGATGCCGCTTATCCCAATACTCTATCTGAAATAGGAGCGACGTAAATTAAACAAATGTGATAGAATTTCGCTGAATTCTTATATTAACCAAAATATAAAATGATCTAATCGGGTCTCTGATTGCCCTATCATAGAAGTTTAATAGTGCATTTTACTTGCCATTCCTCGCGCTTTAAGATGCCGCCCATCCGGGTACGCTATCTGAAATAGGAGCGACGTAAATTGAACAAATGTGATAGAATTTTTCTGAATTCTTAAATTAACCATAATATGAAATGACCTAATCGGGTCTCTGTTTGCCCTACCCTAGAAGTTTAATAGTGCATTTTACTCGCCATTTCTTGCGCTTTGAGATGCCGCTTAGCCCAATACGCTATCTGAAATATCAGCGACGTAAATTGAACAAATGTGAGAGAATTTCGCTGAATTCTTAAATTAACCATAATATAAAATGATCTAATGGGGTCTCTGTTTGCCCTACAATAGAAGTTTAATAGTGCATTTTACTCGCCATTTCCTGCGCTTTGAGATGCCGCTTAGCACAAGTCGCTATCTGAAATACGAGCGATGTAAATTGAACAAATGTGATAGAATTTCGCTGAATTCTTATATTAACCTTAATGTAAAATGATCTAATCGGGTCTTTGTTCGCCCTACCCAAGAAGTTTAATAGTGCATTTTACTCGCCATTACACACGCTTTAAGATGCCGCCTAGCTCAGTACGCTATCTGAAATAGGAGCTACGTAAGTTGAACGAATGTGACAGAATTACGCTGATTTCTTATATTAACCGTAATATAAAATGATCTAATCGGGTCTCTCTTTGCCTTATCCTAGAAGTTTAATAGTGCATTTTACTCGCCATTTCATGCGCTTTGAGATGCCTCTTAGCCCAATACGCTATCTGAAATAGGAGCGACGTAAATTGAACAAATGTGATAGAATTTCGCTGAATTCTTATATTAACCAAAATATAAAATGATCTAATCTGCTCTCTGTTTGCCCTACCCTAGAAGTTGAATAGTGCATTGTACGAGCCATTTCTTGCGCTTTGAGATGCAGCTTCGCCCAATACGCTATCTGAAATAGGAGCGACGCAAATTGAACAAATGCGATAGAATATCGCTGAATTCTTATATTAACCATAATATAAAATGATGTAATCGGGTCTCTGTTCGCCCTACCCAAGAAGTTTAATAGTGCATTTCTCTCGTCATTTCATGCGCTTTGAGATGCCGCTTAGCCCAATAGCTGTCTGAAATAGGAGCGACGTAAATTGAACAAATGTGATAGAATTTCCCTGAAATCTTATATTAAAGAAAATATAAAATGATCTAAACGGGACTCTGATTGCCCTATCATAGACGTTTAGTAGTGCATTTTACTCGCCCTTCCACGCGCTTTAAGATGCCGCCTAGCCCAGTACACTATCTGAAATAGGAGCGACGTAAATTGAACAAATGTGATAGAATTTCGCTGAATTCTTATGTTAACCGTAATATAAAATGATCTAATCGGGTCTCTGATTGCCCTACCCTAGAAGTTTAATAGTGCATTTTACTCACCATTCGATGCGCTTTAAGTTGCCGCCTAGCTCAGTACGCTATCTGAAATAGGAGCTACGTAAGTTGAACAAATGTCACAGAATTACGCTGAATTCTTATATTAACCGTAATTTAAAATGATCTAATCGGGTCTCTGTTTGCCCTACCCTAGAAGTTTAATAGTGCATTTTACTCGCCATTTCTTGCGCTTTGAGATGCCGCTTAGCACAAGTCGCTATCTGAAATAGGAGCGATGTAAATTGAACAAATGTGATAGAATTTCGCTGAATTCTTATATTAACCTTAATGTAAAATGATCAAATCGGGTCTTTGTTCGCCCAACCCTAGAAGTTTAATAGTGCATTTTACTCCCCACTTCATGCGCTTTGAGATGCCGCTTAGCCCAATAAGCTATCTGAAATAGGAGCGACGTAAATTGAACAAATGTGATAGAATTTCCCTGAAATCTTATATTAACCGTAATATAAAATGATCTAATCGGGTCTCTGTTTGCATTACCCGAGAAGTTTAATAGTGCATTTTACTCGCGATTCCACGCGCTTTAAGATACCGCGTAGCCCAGTACGCTATCTGAAATAGGAGCGACGTAAATTGAACAAATGTGATAGAATTTTGCTGAATTCTTAAATTAACCATAATATAAAATGATGTAATCGGGTCTCTGTTCGCCCTACCCAAGAAGTTTAATAGTGCATTTCTCTCGTCATTTCATTCGCTTTGAGATGCCGCATAGCCCAATACGCTATCTGAAATAGGAGCGACGTAAATTGAACAAATGTGATAGAATTTCGCTGAATTCTTATATTAACCGTAATATAAAATGATCTAATCGGGTCTCTGTTTGCATTACCCGAGAAGTTTAATAGTGCATTTTACTCGCCATTCCACGCGCTTTAAGATGCCGCCTATCCGAGTACGCTTTCTGAAATAGGAGCGACGTAAGTTGAACAAATGTGATAGAATAACGCTGAATTCTTATATTAACCGTAATATAAAATGGTCTAATCGGGTCTCCGTTTGCCTTATCCTAGAAGTTTAATAGTGCATTTTACTCGCCATTCCACGCGCTTTAAGATGCCGCCTAGCCCAGTATGCTATCTGAAATAGGAACGACGTAAATTGAACAAATGTGATAGAATTTTGCTGATTTCTTAAATTAACCGTAATATAAAATGATCTAATCGGGTCTCTGATTGCCCTACCCTAGAAGTTTAATAGTGCATTTTACTCGTCATTTCATGCGCTTTGAGATGCCGCTTAGCCCAATAAGCTGTCTGAAATAGGAGCGTCGTAAATTGAACAAATGTGATAGAAGTTCCCTGAATACTTATATTAACCTTAATGTAAAATGATCTAATCGGGTCTCTGTTCGCCATGCCCTAGAAGTTTAATAGTGCATTTTACTCGCCATTTCAGGCGCTTTGAGATGCCGCTTAGCCCAATACGCTATCTGAAATAGGAGCGACGTAAATTGAACAAATGTGATAGAATTTCCCTGAAATGTTATAGTAAACAAAATATAAAATGATCTATTCGGAACTCTGATTGCCCTATCATAGAAGTTTAGTAGTGCATTTTACTCGCCGTTCCACGCGCTTTAAGATGCCGCCTAGCGCAGTACGCTATCTGAAATAGGAGCGACGTTAGTTGAACAAATGTGATAGAATTACGCTGAATTCTTATATTAACCGTAATATAAAATGATCTATTCGGGTCTCTGATTGCCCTACCCTAGAAGTTTAATAGCGCATTTTACTCGGCATTTCATGCGCTTTGAGATGCCGCTTATCCCAATACGCTATCTGAAATAGGAGCGACGTAAATAAAACAAATGTGATAGAATTTCGCTGAATTCTTAAATTAACCATAATATAAAGTGATCTAAACTGGTCTCTGTTTGCCCCACCCTAGAAGTTTAATAGTGAATTTTACTCGCCATTTCTTGCGCTTTGAGATGCCGCTTAGCCCAATACGCTATCTGAAATAGGAGCAACGTAAATTGAACAAATGTGATAGAATTTCGCTGAATTCTTAAATTAACCATAATATAAAATGATCTAATGGGGTCTCCGTTTGCCCTACCCTAGAAGTTTAATAGTGCATTTTACTCGCCATATCTTGCGCTTTGAGATGCCGCTTAGCCCAATACGCTATCTGAAATAGGAGCGACGTAAATTGAACAAATGTGATAGAATTTCGCTGAATTCTTATATTAACCAAAATATAAAATGATCTAATCGGGTCTCTGTTTGCCCTACCCTAGAAGTTTAATAGTGCATTTTACTCGCCATTTCTTGCGCTTTGAGATGCCGCTTAGCCCAATACGCTATCTGAAATTGGAGCGATGTAAATTGAACAAATGTGATAGAATTTCGCTGAATTCTTATATTAACCAAAATATAAAATGATCTAATCGGGTCTCTGATTGCCCTATCATAGAAGTTTAATAGTGCATTTTACTCGCCATTACACACGCTTTATGATGCCGCATAGCCCAGTAGCTATCTGAAATAGGAGCTACGTAAGTTGAACGAATGTGACAGAATTACGCTGATTTCTTATATTAACCGTAATATAAAATGATCTAATCTGGTCGCTCTTTGCCTTATCCTAGAAGTTTAATAGTGCATTTTACTCGCCATTTCATGCGCTTTGAGATGCCTCTTAGCCCAATACGCTATCTGAAATAGGAGCGACGTAAATTGAACAAATGTGATAGAATTTCGCTGAATTCTTATATTAACCAAAATATAAAATGATATAATCTGGTCTCTGTTTGCCCTACCCTAGAAGTTGAATGGTGCATTGTACGAGCCATTTCTTGCGCTTTGAGATGCAGCTTAGCCCAATACGCTATCTGAAATAGGAGCGACGTAAATTGGACAAATGTGATAGAATTTCCCTGAAATCTTATATTAACCGTAATATAAAATGATCTAATCGGGTCTCTGTTTGCATTACCCTCGAAGTATAATAGTGCATTTTACTCGCCTTTCCACGCGCTTTAAGATGCCGCCTATCCGAGTACGCTATCTGAAATAGGAGCGACGTAAGTTGAACAAATGTGATAGAATTTTGCTGAATTCTTAAATTAACCATAATATAAAATGATGTAATCGGGTCTCTGTTCGCCCTACCCAAGAAGTTTAATAGTGCATTTCTCTCGTCATTTCATGCGCTTTGAGATGCCGCTTAGCCCAATAGCTATCTGAAATAGGAGCGACGTAAATTGAACAAATGTGATAGAATTTCCCTGAAATCTTATATTAAAGAAAATATAAAATGATCTAAACGGGACTCTGATTGCCCTATCATAGACGTTTAGTAGTGCATTTTACTCGCCCTTCCACGCGCTTTAAGATGCCGCCTAGCCCAGTACACTATCTGTAATAGGAGCGACGTAAATTGAAAAAATGTGATAGAATTTCGCTGAATTCTTATATTAACCAAAATATAAAATGATCTAATGGGGTCTCTGTTTGCCCTACCCTAGAAGTGTAATAGTGCATTTTACTCACCATTCCACGCGCTTTAAGTTGCCGCCTAGCTCAGTACGCTATCTGAAATAGGAGCTACGTAAGTTGAACAAATGTCACAGAATTACGCTGAATTCTTATATTAACCGTAATATAAAATGATCTAATCGGGTCTCTGTTTGCCCTACCCTAGAAGTTTAATAGTGCATTTTACTCGCCATGTCTTGCGCTTTGAGTTGCAGCTTACCCCAATACGCTATCTGAAATAGGAGCGACGTAAATTGCACAAATGTGATAGAATTTCGCTGAATTCTTATATTAACCTTAATGTAAAATAATCTAATCGGGTCTTTGTTCTCCCAACCCTAGAAGTTTAATAGTGCATTTTACTCGCCATTTCATGCGCTTTGAGATGCCGCTTAGCCCAATAAGCTATCTGAAGTAGGAGCGACGTAAATTGAACAAATGTGATAGAATTTCGCTGAATTCTTATATTAACCAAAATATAAAATGATCTAATCGGGTCTCTGATTGCCCTATCATAGAAGTTTAATAGTGCATTTTACTCGCCGTTCCACGCGCTTTAAGATGCCGCCTGGCGTAGTACGCTATCTGAAATAGGAGCGACGTTAGTTGAACAAATGTGATAGAATTACGCTGAATTCTTATATTAACCGTAATATAAAATGATCTATTCGGGTCTCTGATTGCCCTACCCTAGAAGTTTAATAGCGCATTTTACTCGGCATTTCATGCGCTTTGAGATGCCGCTTATCCCAATACGTTATCTGAAATAGGAGCGACGTAAATTAAACAAATGTGATAGAATTTCGCTGAATTCTTATATTAACCAAAATATAAAATGATCTAATTGGGTCTCTGATTGCCCTATCATAGAAGTTTAATAGTGCATTTTACTCGCCATTCCACGCGCTTTAAGTTGCCGCCTAGCCCAGTACGCTATCTGAAATAGGAGCTACGTAAGTTGAACAAATGTGACAGAATTACGCTGAATTCTTATATTAACCGTAATATAAAATGATCTAATCGGGTCTCTGTTTGCCCCACCCTAGAAGTTTAATAGTGCATTTTACTCGCCATTTCCTGTGCTTTGAGGTGCCGCTTAGCACAAGTCGCTATCTGAAATAGGAGCGATGTAAATTGAACAAATGTGATAGAATTTCGCTGAATTCTTATATTAACCTTAATGTAAAATGATCTAATCGGGTCTTTGTTCGCCCTACCCAAGAAGTTTAATAGTGCATTTCACTCGTCAATTCATGCGCTTTGCGATGCCGCTTAGCCCAATAAGCTATCTGAAATTGGAGCGACGTAAATTGAACAAATGTGATAGAATTTCGCTGAATTCTTATATTAACCAAAATATAAAATGATCTAATCGGGTCTCTGATTGCCCTATCATAGAAGTTTAATAGTGCATTTAACTCGCCATTACACACGCTTTAAGATGCCGCCTAGCCCAGTACGCTATCTGAAATAGGAACGACGTAAATTGAACAAATGTGATAGAATTTCGCTGAATGCTTATATTAACCAAAATATAAGATGATCTAATCGGGTCTCTGATTGCCCTATCATAGAAGATTAATAGTGCATTTTACTCGTCATTGCATGCGCTTTAAGATGCCGCTTAGCCCAATACGCTATCTGAAATAGGAGCGACGTAAATTGAACAAATGTGATAGAATTTCGCTGAATTCTTAAATTAACCATAATATAAAATGATCTAATGGGGTCTCTGTTTGCCCTACCCTAGAAGTTTAATAGTGCATTTTACTCGCCATTTCTTGCGCTTTGAGATGCCGCTTAGCCCAATACGCTATCTGAAATAGGAGCGACGTAAATTGAACAAATGTGATAGAATTTCGCTGAATTCTTTTATTTACCATAATGTTAAATGATCTAATCGGGTCTCTGTTCGCCCTAGCGTAGAAGCTTAATAGTGCATTCTATTCGTCATTTCATGCGCTTTGAGATGCCGCTTAGCCCAATACGCTATCTGAAATAGGAGCGACGCAAATTGTACAAATGCGATAGAATATCGCTGAATTCTTATATTAACCATAATATAAAATGATGTAATCGGGTCTCTGTTCGCCCTACCCAAGAAGTTTAATAGTGCATTTCTCTCGTCATTTCATGCGCTTTGAGATGCCGCTTAGCCCAATAGCTATCTGAAATAGGAGCGACGTAAATTGAACAAATGTGATAGAATTTCCCTGAAATCTTATATTAACCGTAATATAAAATGATCTAATCGGGTCTCTGTTTGCATTACCCTCGAAGTATAATAGTGCATTTTACTCGCCTTTCCACGCGCTTTAAGATGCCGCCTATCCGAGTACGCTATCTGAAATAGGAGCGACGTAAGTTGAACAAATGTGATAGAATAACGCTGAATTCTTATATTAACCGTAATATAAAATGGTCTAATCGGGTCTCCGTTTGCCTTATCCTAGAAGTTTATTAGTGCATTTTACTCGTCATTCCATGCGCTTTGAGATGCCGCTTAGCCCAACACGCTATCTGAAATAGGAGCGATGTAAGTTGAACAAATGTGATAGAATTTTGCTGAATTCTTAAATTGACCATAATATAAAATGATGTAATCGGGTCTCTGTTCGCCCTACCCAAGAAGTTTAATAGTGCATTTCTCTCGTCATTTCATGCGCTTTGAGATGCCGCTTAGCCCAATAGCTATCTGAAATAGGAGCGACGTAAATTGAACAAATGTGATAGAATTTCCCTGAAATCTTATATTAAAGAAAATATAAAATGATCTAAACGGGACTCTGATTGCCCTATCATAGACGTTTAGTAGTGCATTTTACTCGCCCTTCCACGCGCTTTAAGATGCCGCCTAGCCCAGTACACTATCTGAAATAGGAGCGACGTAAATTGAAAAAATGTGATAGAATTTCGCTGAATTCTTATATTAACCAAAATATAAATTGATCTAATGGGGTCTCTGTTTGCCCTACCCTAGAAGTTTAATAGTGCATTTTACTCGCCATTTCTTGCGCTTTGAGATGCCGCTTATCCCAATACTCTATCTGAAATAGGAGCGACGTAAATTAAACAAATGTGATAGAATTTCGCTGAATTCTTATATTAACCAAAATATAAAATGATCTAATCGGGTCTCTGATTGCCCTATCATAGAAGTTTAATAGTGCATTTTACTTGCCATTCCTCGCGCTTTAAGATGCCGCCCATCCGGGTACGCTATCTGAAATAGGAGCGACGTAAATTGAACAAATGTGATAGAATTTTTCTGAATTCTTAAATTAACCATAATATGAAATGACCTAATCGGGTCTCTGTTTGCCCTACCCTAGAAGTTTAATAGTGCATTTTACTCGCCATTTCTTGCGCTTTGAGATGCCGCTTAGCCCAATACGCTATCTGAAATATCAGCGACGTAAATTGAACAAATGTGAGAGAATTTCGCTGAATTCTTAAATTAACCATAATATAAAATGATCTAATGGGGTCTCTGTTTGCCCTACAATAGAAGTTTAATAGTGCATTTTACTCGCCATTTCCTGCGCTTTGAGATGCCGCTTAGCACAAGTCGCTATCTGAAATACGAGCGATGTAAATTGAACAAATGTGATAGAATTTCGCTGAATTCTTATATTAACATTGATGTAAAATGATCTAATCGGGTCTTTGTTCGCCCTACCCAAGAAGTTTAATAGTGCATTTTACTCGCCATTACACACGCTTTAAGATGCCGCCTAGCTCAGTACGCTATCTGAAATAGGAGCTACGTAAGTTGAACGAATGTGTCAGAATTACGCTGATTTCTTATATTAACCGTAATATAAAATGATCTAATCGGGTCTCTCTTTGCCTTATCCTAGAAGTTTAATAGTGCATTTTACTCGCCATTTCATGCGCTTTGAGATGCCTCTTAGCCCAATACGCTATCTGAAATAGGAGCGACGTAAATTGAACAAATGTGATAGAATTTCGCTGAATTCTTATATTAACCAAAATATAAAATGATCTAATCTGCTCTCTGTTTGCCCTACCCTAGAAGTTGAATAGTGCATTGTACGAGCCATTTCTTGCGCTTTGAGATGCAGCTTCGCCCAATACGCTATCTGAAATAGGAGCGACGCAAATTGAACAAATGCGATAGAATATCGCTGAATTCTTATATTAACCATAATATAAAATGATGTAATCGGGTCTCTGTTCGCCCTACCCAAGAAGTTTAATAGTGCATTTCTCTCGTCATTTCATGCGCTTTGAGATGCCGCTTAGCCCAATAGCTGTCTGAAATAGGAGCGACGTAAATTGAACAAATGTGATAGAATTTCCCTGAAATCTTATATTAAAGAAAATATAAAATGATCTAAACGGGACTCTGATTGCCCTATCATAGACGTTTAGTAGTGCATTTTACTCGCCCTTCCACGCGCTTTAAGATGCCGCCTAGCCCAGTACACTATCTGAAATAGGAGCGACGTAAATTGAACAAATGTGATAGAATTTCGCTGAATTCTTATGTTAACCGTAATATAAAATGATCTAATCGGGTCTCTGATTGCCCTACCCTAGAAGTTTAATAGTGCATTTTACTCACCATTCGATGCGCTTTAAGTTGCCGCCTAGCTCAGTACGCTATCTGAAATAGGAGCTACGTAAGTTGAACAAATGTCACAGAATTACGCTGAATTCTTATATTAACCGTAATTTAAAATGATCTAATCGGGTCTCTGTTTGCCCTACCCTAGAAGTTTAATAGTGCATTTTACTCGCCATTTCTTGCGCTTTGAGATGCCGCTTAGCACAAGTCGCTATCTGAAATAGGAGCGATGTAAATTGAACAAATGTGATAGAATTTCGCTGAATTCTTATATTAACCTTAATGTAAAATGATCAAATCGGGTCTTTGTTCGCCCAACCCTAGAAGTTTAATAGTGCATTTTACTCCCCACTTCATGCGCTTTGAGATGCCGCTTAGCCCAATAAGCTATCTGAAATAGGAGCGACGTAAATTGAACAAATGTGATAGAATTTCCCTGAAATCTTATATTAACCGTAATATAAAATGATCTAATCGGGTCTCTGTTTGCATTACCCGAGAAGTTTAATAGTGCATTTTACTCGCGATTCCACGCGCTTTAAGATACCGCGTAGCCCAGTACGCTATCTGAAATAGGAGCGACGTAAATTGAACAAATGTGATAGAATTTTGCTGAATTCTTAAATTAACCATAATATAAAATGATGTAATCGGGTCTCTGTTCGCCCTACCCAAGAAGTTTAATAGTGCATTTCTCTCGTCATTTCATTCGCTTTGAGATGCCGCATAGCCCAATACGCTATCTGAAATAGGAGCGACGTAAATTGAACAAATGTGATAGAATTTCGCTGAATTCTTATATTAACCGTAATATAAAATGATCTAATCGGGTCTCTGTTTGCATTACCCGAGAAGTTTAATAGTGCATTTTACTCGCCATTCCACGCGCTTTAAGATGCCGCCTATCCGAGTACGCTTTCTGAAATAGGAGCGACGTAAGTTGAACAAATGTGATAGAATAACGCTGAATTCTTATATTAACCGTAATATAAAATGGTCTAATCGGGTCTCCGTTTGCCTTATCCTAGAAGTTTAATAGTGCATTTTACTCGCCATTCCACGCGCTTTAAGATGCCGCCTAGCCCAGTATGCTATCTGAAATAGGAACGACGTAAATTGAACAAATGTGATAGAATTTTGCTGATTTCTTAAATTAACCGTAATATAAAATGATCTAATCGGGTCTCTGATTGCCCTACCCTAGAAGTTTAATAGTGCATTTTACTCGTCATTTCATGCGCTTTGAGATGCCGCTTAGCCCAATAAGCTGTCTGAAATAGGAGCGTCGTAAATTGAACAAATGTGATAGAAGTTCCCTGAATACTTATATTAACCTTAATGTAAAATGATCTAATCGGGTCTCTGTTCGCCATGCCCTAGAAGTTTAATAGTGCATTTTACTCGCCATTTCAGGCGCTTTGAGATGCCGCTTAGCCCAATACGCTATCTGAAATAGGAGCGACGTAAATTGAACAAATGTGATAGAATTTCCCTGAAATGTTATAGTAAACAAAATATAAAATGATCTATTCGGAACTCTGATTGCCCTATCATAGAAGTTTAGTAGTGCATTTTACTCGCCGTTCCACGCGCTTTAAGATGCCGCCTAGCGCAGTACGCTATCTGAAATAGGAGCGACGTTAGTTGAACAAATGTGATAGAATTACGCTGAATTCTTATATTAACCGTAATATAAAATGATCTATTCGGGTCTCTGATTGCCCTACCCTAGAAGTTTAATAGCGCATTTTACTCGGCATTTCATGCGCTTTGAGATGCTGCTTATCCCAATACGCTATCTGAAATAGGAGCGACGTAAATAAAACAAATGTGATAGAATTTCGCTGAATTCTTAAATTAACCATAATATAAAGTGATCTAAACTGGTCTCTGTTTGCCCCACCCTAGAAGTTTAATAGTGAATTTTACTCGCCATTTCTTGCGCTTTGAGATGCCGCTTAGCCCAATACGCTATCTGAAATAGGAGCAACGTAAATTGAACAAATGTGATAGAATTTCGCTGAATTCTTAAATTAACCATAATATAAAATGATCTAATGGGGTCTCCGTTTGCCCTACCCTAGAAGTTTAATAGTGCATTTTACTCGCCATATCTTGCGCTTTGAGATGCCGCTTAGCCCAATACGCTATCTGAAATAGGAGCGACGTAAATTGAACAAATGTGATAGAATTTCGCTGAATTCTTATATTAACCAAAATATAAAATGATCTAATCGGGTCTCTGTTTGCCCTACCCTAGAAGTTTAATAGTGCATTTTACTCGCCATTTCTTGCGCTTTGAGATGCCGCTTAGCCCAATACGCTATCTGAAATATCAGCGACGTAAATTGAACAAATGTGAGAGAATTTCGCTGAATTCTTAAATTAACCATAATATAAAATGATCTAATGGGGTCTCTGTTTGCCCTACACTAGAAGTTTAATAGTGCATTTTACTCGCCATTTCCTGCGCTTTGAGATGCCGCTTAGCACAAGTCGCTATCTGAAATAGGAGCGATGTAAATTGAACAAATGTGATAGAATTTCGCTGAATTCTTATATTAACCTTAATGTAAAATGATCTAATCGGGTCTTTGTTCGCCCTACCCAAGAGTTTAATAGTGCATTTCACTCGTCAATTCATGTGCTTTGCGATGCCGCTTAGCCCAATAAGCTATCTGAAATTGGAGCGATGTAAATTGAACAAATGTGATAGAATTTCGCTGAATTCTTATATTAACCAAAATATAAAATGATCTAATCGGGTCTCTGATTGCCCTATCATAGAAGTTTAATAGTGCATTTTACTCGCCATTACACACGCTTTATGATGCCGCATAGCCCAGTAGCTATCTGAAATAGGAGCTACGTAAGTTGAACGAATGTGACAGAATTACGCTGATTTCTTATATTAACCGCAATATAAAATGATCTAATCTGGTCGCTCTTTGCCTTATCCTAGAAGTTTAATAGTGCATTTTACTCGCCATTTCATGCGCTTTGAGATGCCTCTTAGCCCAATACGCTATCTGAAATAGGAGCGACGTAAATTGAACAAATGTGATAGAATTTCGCTGAATTCTTATATTAACCAAAATATAAAATGATATAATCTGGTCTCTGTTTGCCCTACCCTAGAAGTTGAATGGTGCATTGTACGAGCCATTTCTTGCGCTTTGAGATGCAGCTTAGCCCAATACGCTATCTGAAATAGGAGCGACGTAAATTGGACAAATGTGATAGAATTTCCCTGAAATCTTATATTAACCGTAATATAAAATGATCTAATCGGGTCTCTGTTTGCATTACCCTCGAAGTATAATAGTGCATTTTACTCGCCTTTCCACGCGCTTTAAGATGCCGCCTATCCGAGTACGCTATCTGAAATAGGAGCGACGTAAGTTGAACAAATGTGATAGAATTTTGCTGAATTCTTAAATTGACCATAATATAAAATGATGTAATCGGGTCTCTGTTCGCCCTACCCAAGAAGTTTAATAGTGCATTTCTCTCGTCATTTCATGCGCTTTGAGATGCCGCTTAGCCCAATAGCTATCTGAAATAGGAGCGACGTAAATTGAACAAATGTGATAGAATTTCCCTGAAATCTTATATTAAAGAAAATATAAAATGATCTAAACGGGACTCTGATTGCCCTATCATAGACGTTTAGTAGTGCATTTTACTCGCCCTTCCACGCGCTTTAAGATGCCGCCTAGCCCAGTACACTATCTGTAATAGGAGCGACGTAAATTGAAAAAATGTGATAGAATTTCGCTGAATTCTTATATTAACCAAAATATAAAATGATCTAATGGGGTCTCTGTTTGCCCTACCCTAGAAGTGTAATAGTGCATTTTACTCACCATTCCACGCGCTTTAAGTTGCCGCCTAGCTCAGTACGCTATCTGAAATAGGAGCTACGTAAGTTGAACAAATGTCACAGAATTACGCTGAATTCTTATATTAACCGTAATATAAAATGATCTAATCGGGTCTCTGTTTGCCCTACCCTAGAAGTTTAATAGTGCATTTTACTCGCCATGTCTTGCGCTTTGAGTTGCAGCTTACCCCAATACGCTATCTGAAATAGGAGCGACGTAAATTGCACAAATGTGATAGAATTTCGCTGAATTCTTATATTAACCTTAATGTAAAATAATCTAATCGGGTCTTTGTTCTCCCAACCCTAGAAGTTTAATAGTGCATTTTACTCGCCACTTCATGCGCTTTGAGATGCCGCTTAGCCCAATAAGCTATCTGAAGTAGGAGCGACGTAAATTGAACAAATGTGATAGAATTTCGCTGAATTCTTATATTAACCAAAATATAAAATGATCTAATCGGGTCTCTGATTGCCCTATCATAGAAGTTTAATAGTGCATTTTACTCGCCGTTCCACGCGCTTTAAGATGCCGCCTGGCGCAGTACGCTATCTGAAATAGGAGCGACGTTAGTTGAACAAATGTGATAGAATTACGCTGAATTCTTATATTAACCGTAATATAAAATGATCTATTCGGGTCTCTGATTGCCCTACCCTAGAAGTTTAATAGCGCATTTTACTCGGCATTTCATGCGCTTTGAGATGCCGCTTATCCCAATACGTTATCTGAAATAGGAGCGACGTAAATTAAACAAATGTGATAGAATTTCGCTGAATTCTTATATTAACCAAAATATAAAATGATCTAATTGGGTCTCTGATTGCCCTATCATAGAAGTTTAATAGTGCATTTTACTCGCCATTCCACGCGCTTTAAGTTGCCGCCTAGCCCAGTACGCTATCTGAAATAGGAGCTACGTAAGTTGAACAAATGTGACAGAATTACGCTGAATTCTTATATTAACCGTAATATAAAATGATCTAATCGGGTCTCTGTTTGCCCCACCCTAGAAGTTTAATAGTGCATTTTACTCGCCATTTCTTGCGCTTTGAGATGCCGCTTAGCCCAGTACGCTATCTGAAATAGGAGCGACGTAAATTGAACAAATGTGATAGAATTTTGCTGAATTCTTAAATTAACCATAATATGAAATGACCTAATCGGGTCTCTGTTTGCCCTACCCTAGAAGATTAATAGTGCATTTTACTCGCCTTTTCTTGCGCTTTGAGATGCCGCTTAGCCCAATACGCTATCTGAAATATCAGCGACGTAAATTGAACAAATGTGAGAGAATTTCGCTGAATTCTTAAATTAACCATAATATAAAATGATCTAATCTGGTCTCTGTTTGCCCTACCCTAGAAGTTTAATAGTGCATTTTACTCGCCATTTCTTGCGCTTTGAGATGCCGCTTAGCACAAGTCGCTATCTGAAATAGGAGCGATGTAAATTGAACAAATGTGATAGAATTTCGCTGAATTCTTATATGAACCAAAATATAAAGTGATCTAATCGGGTCTCTGATTGCCCTATCATAGAAGTTTAATAGTGCATTTTACTCGCCATTCCTCGCGCTTTAAGATGCCGCCTATCCGGGTACGCTATCTGAAATAGGAGCGACGTAAATTGTACAAATGTGATAGAATTTTTCTGAATTCTTAAATTAACCATAATATGAAATGACCTAATCGGGTCTCTGTTTGCCCTACCCTAGAAGTTTAATAGTGCATTTTACTCGCCATTTCTTGTGCTTTGAGATGCCGCTTAGCCCAATACGCTATCTGAAATATCAGCGACGTAAATTGAACAAATGTGAGAGAATTTCGCTGAATTCTTAAATTAACCATAATATAAAATGATCTAATGGGGTCTCTGTTTACCCTACCCTACAAGTTTAATAGTGCATTTTACTCGCCATTTCCTGTGCTTTGAGGTGCCGCTTAGCACAAGTCGCTATCTGAAATTGGAGCGATGTAAATTGAACAAATGTGATAGAATTTCGCTGAATTCTTATATTAACCTTAATGTAAAATGATCTAATCGGGTCTTTGTTCGCCCTACCCAAGAAGTTTAATAGTGCATTTCACTCGTCAATTCATGCGCTTTGCGATGCCGCTTAGCCCAATAAGCTATCTGAAATTGGAGCGACGTAAATTGAACAAATGTGATAGAATTTCGCTGAATTCTTATATTAACCAAAATATAAAATGATCTAATCGGGTCTCTGATTGCCCTATCATAGAAGTTTAATAGTGCATTTAACTCGCCATTACACACGCTTTAAGATGCCGCCTAGCCCAGTACGCTATCTGAAATAGGAACGACGTAAATTGAACAAATGTGATAGAATTTCGCTGAATGCTTATATTAACCAAAATATAAGATGATCTAATCGGGTCTCTGATTGCCCTATCAAGAAGTTTAATAGTGCATTTTACTCGCCATTTCATGCGCTTTGAGATGCCGCTTAGCCCAATAAGCTATCTGAAATAGGAGCGATGTAACTTGAACAAATGTGATAGAATTTCGCTGAATTCTTAAATTAACCATAATATGAAATGACCTAGTCGGGTCTCTGTTTGCCCTACCCTAGAAGTTGAATAGAGCATTTTACTCGCCATTTCATGCGCTTTGAGATGCCGCCTAGCCCAGTACGCTATCTGAAATAGGAGCGACGTAAATTGAACAAATATGATAGAATTTCGCTGAATTCTTTTATTTACCATAATGTTAAATGATCTAATCGGGTCTCTGTTCGCCCTAGCGTAGAAGCTTAATAGTGCATTTTATTCGTCATTTCATGCGCTTTGAGATGCCGCTTAGCCCAATACGCTATCTGAAATAGGAGCGACGCAAATTGAACAAATGCGATAGAATATCGCTGAATTCTTATATTAACCATAATATAAAATGATGTAATCGGGTCTCTGTTCGGCCTACCCAAGAAGTTTAATAGTGCATTTCTCTCGTCATTTCATGCGCTTTGAGATGCCGCTTAGCCCAATAGCTATCTGAAATAGGAGCGACGTAAATTGAACAAATGTGATAGAATTTCCCTGAAATCTTATATTAACCGTAATATAAAATGATCTAATCGGGTCTCTGTTTGCATTACCCTCGAAGTATAATAGTGCATTTTACTCGCCTTTCCACGCGCTTTAAGATGCCGCCTATCCGAGTACGCTATCTGAAATAGGAGCGACGTAAGTTGAACAAATGTGATAGAATAACGCTGAATTCTTATATTAACCGTAATATAAAATGGTCTAATCGGGTCTCCGTTTGCCTTATCCTAGAAGTTTATTAGTGCATTTTACTCGTCATTCCATGCGCTTTGAGATGCCGCTTAGCCCAATACGCTATCTGAAATAGGAGCGATGTAAGTTGAACAAATGTGATAGAATTTTGCTGAATTCTTAAATTGACCATAATATAAAATGATGTAATCGGGTCTCTGTTCGCCCTACCCAAGAAGTTTAATAGTGCATTTCTCTCGTCATTTCATGCGCTTTGAGATGCCGCTTAGCCCAATAGCTATCTGAAATAGGAGCGACGTAAATTGAACAAATGTGATAGAATTTCCCTGAAATCTTATATTAAAGAAAATATAAAATGATCTAAACGGGACTCTGATTGCCCTATCATAGACGTTTAGTAGTGCATTTTACTCGCCCTTCCACGCGCTTTAAGATGCCGCCTAGCCCAGTACACTATCTGAAATAGGAGCGACGTAAATTGAAAAAATGTGATAGAATTTCGCTGAATTCTTATATTAACCAAAATATAAATTGATCTAATGGGGTCTCTGTTTGCCCTACCCTAGAAGTTTAATAGTGCATTTTACTCGCCATTTCTTGCGCTTTGAGATGCCGCTTATCCCAATACTCTATCTGAAATAGGAGCGACGTAAAATGAACAAATGTGATAGGATTTCGCTGAATTCTTAAATTAACCATAATATAAAATGATCTAATCGGGTCTCTGATTGCCCTACCCTAGAAGTTTAATAGTGCATTTTACTCACCATTCCACGCGCTTTAAGATGCCGCCTAGTCCAGTACGCTATCTGAAATAGGAGAGACGTTAGTTGAACAAATGTGATAGAATTACGCTGAATTCTTATATTAACCGTAATATAAAATGATCTATTCGGGTGTCTGTTCGCCCTACCCTAAAAGTTTAATAATGCATTTCACTCGCCATTCCATGCGCTTTGAGATGCCTCTTAGCCCAATACGCTATCTGAAATAGGAGCGACGTAAATTGAACAAATGTGATAGAATTTCGCTGAATTCTTATGTTAACCGTAATATAAAATGATCTAATCGGGTCTCTGATTGCCCTACCCTAGAAGTTTAATAGTGCATTTTACTCACCATTCCACGCGCTTTAAGTTGCCGCCTAGCTCAGTACGCTATCTGAAATAGGAGCTACGTAAGTTGAACAAATGTCACAGAATTACGCTGAATTCTTATATTAACCGTAATATAAAATGATCTAATCGGGTCTCTGTTTGCCCTACCCTAGAAGTTTAATAGTGCATTTTACTCGCCATTTCTTGCGCTTTGAGATGCCGCTTAGCACAAGTCGCTATCTGAAATAGGAGCGATGTAAATTGAACAAATGTGATAGAATTTCGCTGAATTCTTATATTAACCTTAATGTAAAATGATCTAATCGGGTCTTTGTTCGCCCAACCCTAGAAGTTTAATAGTGCATTTTACTCGTCAATTCATGCGCTTTGCGATGCCGCTTAGCCCAATAAGCTATCTGAAATAGGAGCGACGTAAATTGAACAAATGTGATAGAATTTCGCTGAATTCTTATATTAACCAAAATATAAAATGATCTTATCGGGTCTCTGATTGCCCTATCATAGAAGTTTAACAGTGCATTTTACTCGCGATTCCACGCGCTTTAAGTTGCCGCCTAGCCCAGCACGCTATCTGAAATAGGAGCTACGTAAGTTGAACAAATGTCACAGGATTACAGTGAATTCTTATATTAACCGTAATATAAAATGATCTAATCGGGTCTCTGTTTGCCTTATCCTAGAAGTTTAATAGTGCATTTTACTCGCCATTTCTTGCGCTTTGAGATGCCGCTTAGCTCAATACGCTATCTGAAATAGGAGCGACGTAAATTGAACAAAAGTGATAGAATTTCGCTGAATTCTTATTTTAACCTTAATGTAAAATGATCTAATCGGGTCTTTGTTCGCCCTACCCTAGAAGTTTAACAGTGCATTTCACTCGTCATTTCATGCGCTCTGAGTTGCCGCTTAGCCCAATAAGCTATCTGAAATAGGAGCGACGTAAATTGAACAAATGTGATAGAACTTCGCTGAATTCTTATATTAACCGTAATATAAAATGATCTGATCGGGTCTCTGCTTGCCCCACCCTAGAAGTTTAATAGCGCATTTTACTCGCCCTTTCGTGCGCTTTGAGATGCCGCTTAGCCCAATACGCTATCTGAAATAGGAGCGACGTAAATTGAACAAATGTGATAGAATTTCGCTGGAATCTTATATTAACCAAAATATAAAATGAACTAATCGGGTCTCTGATTGCCCTATCATAGAAGTTTAATAGTGCATTTTACTCGCCATTCCACGCGGTTTAAGTTGCCGCCTAGCCCAGTACGCTATCTGAAATAGGAGCTACGTAACTTGAACAAATGTGACAGAATTACGCTGAATTCTTATATTAACCGTAATATAAAATGATCTAATCGGGTCTCTGTTTGCCTTATCCTAGAAGTTTAATAGTGCATTTAACTCGCCATTTCATGCGCTTTGAGATGCCGCTTAGCCCAATAAGCTATCTGAAATAGGAGCGATGTAACTTGAACAAATGTTATAGAATTTCGCTGAATTCTTAAATTAACCATAATATGAAATGACCTAATCGGGTCTCTGTTTGCCCTACCCTAGAAGTTTAATAGAGCATTTTACTCGTCATTTCATGCGCTTTGAGATGCCGCCTAGCCCAGTACGCTATCTGAAATAGGAGCGACGTAAATTGAAGAAATGTGATAGAATTTCGCTGAATTCTTTTATTTGCCATAATGTTAAATGATCTAATCGGGTCTCTGTTCGCCCTAGCGTACAAGCTTAATAGTGCATTTTATTCGTCATTTCATGCGCTTTGAGATGCCGCTTAGCCCAATACGCTATCTGAAATAGGAGCGACGCAAATTGAACAAATGTGATAGAATTTCGCTGAATTCTTATATTGACCATAATATAAAATGATGTAATCGGGTCTCTGTTCGCCCTACCCAAGAAGTTTAATAGTGCACTTCTCTCGTCATTTCATGCGCTTTGAGATGCCGCTTAGCCCAATAGCTATCTGAAATAGGAGCGACGTAAATTGAACAAATGTGATAGAATTTCCCTGAAATCTTATATTAACCGTAATATAAAATGATCTAATCGGGTCTCTGTTTGCATTACCCGAGAAGTTTAATAGTGCATTTTACTCGCCATTCCACGCGCTTTAAGATGCCGCCTATCCGAGTACGCTTTCTGAAATAGGAGCGACGTAAGTTGAACAAATGTGATAGAATAACGCTGAATTCTTATATTAACCGTAATATAAAATGGTCTAATCGGGTTTCCGTTTGCCTTATCCTAGAAGTTTAATAGTCCATTTTACTCGCCATTCCACGCGCTTTAAGATACCGCCTAGCCCAGTACGCTATCTGAAATAGGAGCGACGTTAGTTGAAGAAGTGTGATAGAATTACGCTGAATTCTTATATTAACCGTAATATAAAATGATCTAATCGGGTCTCTGTTTGCCCTACCCTAGAAGTTTAATAGTGCATTTTACTCGCCATTTCTTGCGCTTGAGATGCCGCTTAGCACAAGTCGCTATCTGAAATAGGAGCGATGTAAATTGAACAAATGTGATAGAATTTCGCTGAATTCTTATATTAACCTTAATGTAAAATGATCTAATCGGGTCTTTGTTCGCCCAACCCTAGAAGTTTAATAGTGCATTTTACTCGTCAATTCATGCGCTTTGCGATGCCGCTTAGCCCAATAAGCTATCTGAAATAGGAGCGACGTAAATTGAACAAATGTGATAGAATTTCGCTGAATTCTTATATTAACCAAAATATAAAATGATCTTATCGGGTCTCTGATTGCCCTATCATAGAAGTTTAACAGTGCATTTTACTCGCGATTCCACGCGCTTTAAGTTGCCGCCTAGCCCAGCACGCTATCTGAAATAGGAGCTACGTAAGTTGAACAAATGTCACAGGATTACAGTGAATTCTTATATTAACCGTAATATAAAATGATCTAATCGGGTCTCTGTTTGCCTTATCCTAGAAGTTTAATAGTGCATTTTACTCGCCATTTCTTGCGCTTTGAGATGCCGCTTAGCTCAATACGCTATCTGAAATAGGAGCGACGTAAATTGGAACAAAAGTGATAGAATTTCGCTGAATTCTTATTTAACCTTAATGTAAAATGATCTAATCGGGTCTTTGTTCGCCCTACCCTAGAAGTTTAACAGTGCATTTCACTCGTCATTTCATGCGCTCTGAGTTGCCGCTTAGCCCAATAAGCTATCTGACATAGGAGCGACGTAAATTGAACAAATGTGATAGAACTTCGCTGAATTCTTATATTAACCGTAATATAAAATGATCTGATCGGGTCTCAGCTTGCCCCACCCTAGAAGTTTAATAGTGCATTTTACTCGCCCTTTCGTGCGCTTTGAGATGCCGCTTAGCCCAATACGCTATCTGAAATAGGAGCGACGTAAATTGAACAAATGTGATAGAATTTCGCTGGAATCTTATATTAACCCAAAATATAAAATGAACTAATCGGGTCTCTGATTGCCCTATCATAGAAGTTTAATAGTGCATTTTACTCGCCATTCCACGCGGTTTAAGTTGCCGCCTAGCCCAGTACGCTATCTGAAATAGGAGCTACGTAACTTGAACAAATGTGACAGAATTACGCTGAATTCTTATATTAACCGTAATATAAAATGATCTAATCGGGTCTCTGTTTGCCTTATCCTAGAAGTTTAATAGTGCATTTAACTCGCCATTTCATGCGCTTTGAGATGCCGCTTAGCCCAATAAGCTATCTGAAATAGGAGCGATGTAACTTGAACAAATGTTATAGAATTTCGCTGAATTCTTAAATTAACCATAATATGAAATGACCTAATCGGGTCTCTGTTTGCCCTACCCTAGAAGTTTAATAGAGCATTTTACTCATCATTTCATGCGCTTTGAGATGCCGCCTAGCCCAGTACGCTATCTGAAATAGGAGCGACGTAAATTGAAGAAATGTGATAGAATTTCGCTGAATTCTTTTATTTGCCATAATGTTAAATGATCTAATCGGGTCTCTGTTCGCCCTAGCGTACAAGCTTAATAGTGCATTTTATTCGTCATTTCATGCGCTTTGAGATGCCGCTTAGCCCAATACGCTATCTGAAATAGGAGCGACGCAAATTGAACAAATGTGATAGAATTTCGCTGAATTCTTATATTGACCATAATATAAAATGATGTAATCGGGTCTCTGTTCGCCCTACCCAAGAAGTTTAATAGTGCACTTCTCTCGTCATTTCATGCGCTTTGAGATGCCGCTTAGCCCAATAGCTATCTGAAATAGGAGCGACGTAAATTGAACAAATGTGATAGAATTTCCCTGAAATCTTATATTAACCGTAATATAAAATGATCTAATCGGGTCTCTGTTTGCATTACCCGAGAAGTTTAATAGTGCATTTTACTCGCCATTCCACGCGCTTTAAGATGCCGCCTATCCGAGTACGCTTTCTGAAATAGGAGCGACGTAAGTTGAACAAATGTGATAGAATAACGCTGAATTCTTATATTAACCGTAATATAAAATGGTCTAATCGGGTTTCCGTTTGCCTTATCCTAGAAGTTTAATAGTCCATTTTACTCGCCATTCCACGCGCTTTAAGATACCGCCTAGCCCAGTACGCTATCTGAAATAGGAGCGACGTTAGTTGAAGAAGTGTGATAGAATTACGCTGAATTCTTATATTAACCGTAATATAAAATGATCTATTCGGGTGTCTGTTTGCCCTACCCTAGAAGTTTAATAGTGCATTTTACTCGCCATTTCTTGCGCTTTGAGATGCCGCTTAGCACAAGTCGCTATCTGAAATAGGAGCGATGTAAATTGAACAAATGTGATAGAATTTCGCTGAATTCTTATATTAACCTTAATGTAAAATGATCTAATCGGGTCTTTGTTCGCCCAACCCTAGAAGTTTAATAGTGCATTTTACTCGTCAATTCATGCGCTTTGCGATGCCGCTTAGCCCAATAAGCTATCTGAAATAGGAGCGACGTAAATTGAACCAAATGTGATAGAATTTCGCTGAATTCTTATATTAACCAAAATATAAAATGATCTTATCGGGTCTCTGATTGCCCTATCATAGAAGTTTAACAGTGCATTTTACTCGCGATTCCACGCGCTTTAAGTTGCCGCCTAGCCCAGCACGCTATCTGAAATAGGAGCTACGTAAGTTGAACAAATGTCACAGGATTACAGTGAATTCTTATATTAACCGTAATATAAAATGATCTAATCGGGTCTCTGTTTGCCTTATCCTAGAAGTTTAATAGTGCATTTTACTCGCCATTTCTTGCGCTTTGAGATGCCGCTTAGCCCAATACGCTATCTGAAATAGGAGCGACGTAAATTGAACAAAAGTGATAGAATTTCGCTGAATTCTTATTTTAACCTTAATGTAAAATGATCTAATCGGGTCTTTGTTCGCCCTACCCTAGAAGTTTAACAGTGCATTTCACTCGTCATTTCATGCGCTCTGAGTTGCCGCTTAGCCCAATAAGCTATCTGAAATAGGAGCGACGTAAATTGAACAAATGTGATAGAACTTCGCTGAATTCTTATATTAACCGTAATATAAAATGATCTGATCGGGTCTCTGCTTGCCCCACCCTAGAAGTTTAATAGTGCATTTTACTCGCCCTTTCGTGCGCTTTGAGATGCCGCTTAGCCCAATACGCTATCTGAAATAGGAGCGACGTAAATTGAACAAATGTGATAGAATTTCGCTGGAATCTTATATTAACCAAAATATAAAATGAACTAATCGGGTCTCTGATTGCCCTATCATAGAAGTTTAATAGTGCATTTTACTCGCCATTCCACGCGGTTTAAGTTGCCGCCTAGCCCAGTACGCTATCTGAAATAGGAGCTACGTAAATTGAACAAATGTGATAGAATTTTGCTGAATTCTTAAATTAACCATAATATAAAATGATGTAGTCGGGTCTCTGTTCGCCCTACCCAAGAAGTTTGATAGTGCATTTTACTCGTCAATTCATGCGCTTTGCGATGCCGCTTAGCCCAATAAGCTATCTGAAATAGGAGCGACGTAAATTGAACAAATGTGATAGAATTTCGCTGAATTCTTATATTAACCAAAATATAAAATGATCTTATCGGGTCTCTGATTGCCCTATCATAGAAGTTAAACAGTGCATTTTACTCGCCATTCCACGCGCTTTAAGTTGCCGCCTAGCCAGCACGCTATCTGAAATAGGAGCTACGTAAGTTGAACAAATGTCACAGATTTTCGCTGAATTCTTAAATTAACCATAATATGAAATGACCTAATCGGGTCTCTGTTTGCCCTACCCTAGAAGTTTAATAGAGCATTTTACTCGTCATTTCATGCGCTTTGAGATGCCGCCTAGCCCAGTACGCTATCTGAAATAGGAGCGACGTAAATTGAACAAATGTGATAGAATTTCGCTGAATTCTTTTATTTACCATAATGTTAAATGATCTAATCGGGCCTCTGTTCGCCCTAGCGTACAAGCTTAATAGTGCATTTTATTCGTCATTTCATGCGCTTTGAGATGCCGCTTAGCCCAATACGCTATCTGAAATAGGAGCGACGCAAATTGAACAAATGTGATAGAATAACGCTGAATTCTTATATTAACCGTAATATAAAATGATCTAATCGGGTCTCTGATTGCCCTACCCTAGAAGTTTAATAGTGCATTTTACTCACCATTCCACGCGCTTTAAGATGCCGCCTAGTCCAGTACGCTATCTGAAATAGGAGAGACGTTAGTTGAACAAATGTGATAGAATTACGCTGAATTCTTATATTAACCGTAATATAAAATGATCTATTCGGGTGTCTGTTCGCCCTACCCTAAAAGTTTAATGATGCATTTCACTCGCCATTCCATGCGCTTGAGATGCCGCTTAGCCCAATACGCTATCTGAAATAGGAGCGACGGAAATTGAACAAATGTGATAGAATTTCGCTGAATTCTTATGTAACCGTAATATAAAATGATCTAATCGGGTCTCTGATTGCCCTACCCTAGAAGTTTAATAGTGCATTTTACTCACCATTCCACGCGCTTTAAGTTGCCGCCTAGCTCAGTACGCTATCTGAAATAGGAGCTACGTAAGTTGAACAAATGTCACAGAATTACGCTGAATTCTTATATTAACCGTAATATAATATGATCTAATCGGGTCTCTGTTTGCCCTACCCTAGAAGTTTAATAGTGCATTTTACTCGCCATTTCTTGCGCTTTGAGATCCGGCTTAGCCCAATACGCCATCTGAAATAGGAGCGACGTAAATTGAACAAAAGTGATAGAATTTCGCTGAATTCTTATATTAACCAAAATATAAAATGATCTTATCGGGTCTCTGATTGCCCTATCATAGAAGTTTAACAGTGCATTTTACTCGCCATTCCACGCGCTTTAAGTTGCCGCCTAGCCCAGCACGCTATCTGAAATAGGAGCTACGTAAGTTGAACAAATGTCACAGGATTACGCTGAATTCTTATATTAACCGTAATATAAAATGATCTAATCGGGTCTCTGTTTGCCTTATCCTAGAAGTTTAATAGTGCATTTTACTCGCCATTTCTTGCGCTTTGAGATGCCGCTTAGCCCAATACGCCATCTGAAATAGGAGCGACGTAAATTGAACAAAAAGTGATAGAATTTCGCTGAATTCTTATTTTAACCTTAATGTAAAATGATCTAATCGGGTCTTTGTTCGCCCTACCCTAGAAGTTTAACAGTGCATTTCACTCGTCATTTCATGCGCTCTGAGTTGCCGCTTAGCCCAATAAGCTATCTGAAATAGGAGCGACGTAAATTGAACAAATGTGATAGAACTTCGCTGAATTCTTATATTAACCGTAATATAAAATGATCTGATCGGGTCTCTGCTTGCCCCACCCTAGAAGTTTAATAGTGCATTTTACTCGCCCTTTCGTGCGCTTTGAGATGCCGCTTAGCCCAATACGCTATCTGAAATAGGAGCGACGTAAATTGAACAAATGTGATAGAATTTCGCTGGAATCTTATATTAACCAAAATATAAAATGAACTAATCGGGTCTCTGATTGCCCTATCATAGAAGTTTAATAGTGCATTTTACTCGCCATTCCACGCGGTTTAAGTTGCCGCCTAGCCCAGTACGCTATCTGAAATAGGAGCTACGTAACTTGAACAAATGTGACAGAATTACGCTGAATTCTTATATTAACCGTAATATAAAATGATCTAATCGGGTCTCTGTTTGCCTTATCCTAGAAGTTTAATAGTGCATTTTACTCGCCATTTCATGCGCTTTGAGATGCCGCTTAGCCCAATAAGCTATCTGAAATAGGAGCGATGTAACTTGAACAAATGTGATAGAATTTTGCTGAATTCTTAAATTAACCATAATATAAAATGATGTAGTCGGGTCTCTGTTCGCCCTACCCAAGAAGTTTAATAGTGCATCTTACTCGTCAATTCATGCGCTTTGCGATGCCGCTTAGCCCAATAAGCTATCTGAAATGGGAGCGACGTAAATTGAACAAATGTGATAGAATTTCGCTGAATTCTTATATTAACCAACATATAAAATGATCTAATCGGGTCTCTGATTGCCCTACCCTAGAAGTTTAATAGTGCATTTTACTCACCATTCCACGCGCTTTAAGTTGCCGCCTAGCTCAGTACGATATCTGAAATAGGAGCTACGTAAGCTGAACAAATGTCACAGAATTACGCTGAATTCTTATATTAACCGTAATATAAAATGATCTAATCGGGTCTCTGTTTGCCCTACCCTAGAAGTTTAATAGTGCATTTTACTCGCCATTTCTTGCGCTTTGAGATGCCGCTTAGCACAAGTCGGTATCTGAAATAGGAGCGATGTAAATTGAACAAATGTGATAGAATTTCGCTGAATTCTTATATTAACCTTAATGTAAAATGATCTAATCGGGTCTTTGTTCGCCTTACCCTAGAAGTTTAATAGTGCATTTTACTCGCCACTTCATGCGCTTTGAGATGCCGCTTAGCCCACTAAGCTATCTGAAATAGGAGCGACGTAAATTGAACAAATGTGATAGAATTTCGCTGAATTCTTATATTAACCAAAATATAAAATGATCTAATCGGGTCTCTGATTGCCCTATCATAGAAGTTTAATAGTGCATTTTACTCGTCATTCCACGCGCTTTAAGATGCCGCCTAGCCCAGTACGCTATATGAAATAGGAGCGACGTAAATTGAACAAATGTGATAGAATTTTGCTGAATTCTTAAATTAGCCATAATATAAAATGATGTAGTCGGGTCTCTGTTCGCCCTACCCAAGAAGTTTAATAGTTCATTTTACTCGTCAATTCATGCGCTTTGCGATGCCGCTTAGCCCAATAAGCTATCTGAAATAGGAGCGACGTAAATTGAACAAATGTGATAGAATTTCGCTGAATTCTTTTATTTACCATAATGTTAAATGATCTAATCGGGTCTCTGTTCGCCCTAGCGTACAAGCTTAATAGTGCATTTTATTCGTCATTTCATGCGCTTTGAGATGCCGCTTAGCCCAATACGCTATCTGAAATAGGAGCGACGCAAATTGAACAAATGTGATAGAATTTCGCTGAATTCTTATATTAACCATAATATAAAATGATGTAATCGGGTCTCTGTTCGCCCTACCCAAGAAGTTTAATAGTGCATTTCTCTCGTCATTTCATGCGCTTTGAGATGCCGCTTAGCCCAATAGCTATCTGAAATAGGAGCGACGTAAAATGAACAAATGT
>CAKAJE020001064.1:0-90909 GCA_916610135.2 Macropis europaea | reverse complement strand
CCCAATAAGCTATCTGTAATAGGAGCGACGTAAATTGAACAAATGTGATAGAATTTCGCTGAATTCTTATATTAACAATAATATAAAATGATCTAAGCGGGTCTCTGATTGCCCTACCATAGAAGTTTAATAGTGCATTTCACTCGCCATTTCATGCGCTTTGAGATGCCGCTTAGACCAATACGCTATCTGAAATAGGAGCGACGTAAATAGAACAATTGTGATAGAATTTCGCTGAATTCTTAAATTAACCAAAATATAAAATGATCTAATCGGGTCTCTGATTGCCCTATCAAAGAAGTTTAATAGTGCATTTTGCTCGCCATTCCACGCGCTTTAAGATGCTGCCCAGCCCAGTACGCTATCTGAAATTGGAGCGACGTAAATTGAACAAATGTGACAGAATTTTGCTGACATCTTAAATTAACCATAATATAAAATGATCTAATCGGGTCTCTGTTTGCCCTACCCTACAAGTTTAGCAGTGCATTTTACTCGCCATTTCATGCGCATTGAGATGCCGCTTAGCCCAATAAGCTATCTGAAATAGGAGCGACGTAAATTGAACAAATGTGATAGAATTTTTCTGAATTCTTAAATAAACCATAATATGAAATGATCTAATCGGGTCTCTGTTTGCCCTACCCTAGAAGTTTAACAGTGCATTTTACTCGCCATTTCATGCGCTTTGAGATGCCGCTTAGCCCAATACGCTATCTGAAATAGGAGCGTCGTACATTGAACAAACGTGACAGAATTACCCTGAATTCTTATATTAACCGTAATATAAAATTATCTAATCGGGTCTCTGTTTGCCTTATCCTAGAAGTTTAATAGTGCACATTGCTCGCCATTTCATGCGCTTTGAGATGGCGCTTAGCCCAATACGCTATCTGAAATAGGAGCGACGTAAATTGAACAAATGTGATAGAATTTCGCTGAATTCTTATAATAATCTTAATGTAAAATGATCTAATCGGGTCTTTGTTCGCCCAACCCTAGAAGTTTAATAGTGCATTTCACTCGTCATTTCATGCGCTTTGAGGTGCCGCTTAGCCCAATACGCTATCTGAAATAGGAGCAACGTAAATTGAACAAATGTGATAGAATTTCGCTGAATTCTTATATTAACCAAAATATAAAATGATCTAATCGGGACTCTGATTGCCCTATCATAGAAGTTTAGTAGTGCATTTTACTCGCCCTTCCACGCGCTTTAAGATGCCGCCTAGCCCAGTACGCTATCTGAAATAGGAGTGACGTAAGTTGAACAAATGTGATAGAATTACGCTGAATTCTTAAATTAACCATAATATAAAATGATCTAATCGGGTCTCTGTTTGCCCTACCCTAGAAGTTTAATAGGGCATTTTACTCGCCATTTCATGCGCTTTGAGATGCCGCTTAGGCCAATACGCTATTTGAAATAGGAGCGACGTAAATTGAACAAATGTGAGAGAATTTCGCTGAATTCTTAAATTAACCATAATATAAAATGATCTAGTCGGGTCTCTGATTGCCCTATCATAGAAGTTTAATAGTGCATTTTGCTCGCCATTCCACGCGCTTTAAGATGCTGCCCAGCCCAGTAGGCTATCTGAAATAGGAGCGTCGTACATTGAACAAACGTGACAGAATTTTGCGGACATCTTAAATTAACCATAAAATAAAATGATCTAATCGGTTCTCTGTTTGCCTTACCCTACAAGTTTAGCAGTGCATTTTACCCGCCATTTCATGCGCATATGGGATGCCGCTTAGCCCAATAAGCTATCTGAAATAGGAGCGACGTAAATTGAACAAATGTGATAGAATTTTTCTGAATTCTTAAATAAACCATAATATGAAATGATCTAATCCGGTCTCTGTTTGCCCTACCCTAGAAGTTTAACAGTGCATTTTACTCGCCATTTCATGCGCTTTGAGATGCCGCTTAGCCCAATACGCTATCTGAAATAGGAGCGTCGTGCATTGAACAAACGTGATAGAATTACCCTGAATTCTTATATTAACCGTAATATAAAATTATCTAATCGGGTCTCTGTTTGCCTTATCCTAGAAGTTTAATAGTGCACATTGCTCGCCATTTCATGCGCTTTGAGATGGCGCTTAGCCCAATACGCTATCTGAAATAGGAGCGACGTAAATTGAACAAATGTGATAGAATTTCGCTGAATTCTTATAATAATCTTAATGTAAAATGATCTAATCGGGTCTTTGTTCGCCCAACCCTAGAAGTTTAATAGTGCATTTCACTCGTCATTTCATGCGCTTTGAGGTGCCGCTTAGCCCAATACGCTATCTGAAATAGGAGCAACGTAAATTGAACAAATGTGATAGAATTTCGCTGAATTCTTATATTAACCAAAATATAAAATGATCTAATCGGGACTCTGATTGCCCTATCATAGAAGTTTAGTAGTGCATTTTACTCGCCCTTCCACGCGCTTTAAGATGCCGCCTAGCCCAGTACGCTATCTGAAATAGGAGTGACGTAAGTTGAACAAATGTGATAGAATTACGCTGAATTCTTAAATTAACCATAATATAAAATGATCTAATCGGGTCTCTGTTTGCCCTACCCTAGAAGTTTAATAGGGCATTTTACTCGCCATTTCATGCGCTTTGAGATGCCGCTTAGGCCAATACGCTATTTGAAATAGGAGCGACGTAAATTGAACAAATGTGAGAGAATTTCGCTGAATTCTTAAATTAACCATAATATAAAATGATCTAGTCGGGTCTCTGATTGCCCTATCATAGAAGTTTAATAGTGCATTTTGCTCGCCATTCCACGCGCTTTAAGATGCTGCCCAGCCCAGTAGGCTATCTGAAATAGGAGCGTCGTACATTGAACAAACGTGACAGAATTTTGCGGACATCTTAAATTAACCATAAAATAAAATGATCTAATCGGTTCTCTGTTTGCCTTACCCTACAAGTTTAGCAGTGCATTTTACCCGCCATTTCATGCGCATATGGGATGCCGCTTAGCCCAATAAGCTATCTGAAATAGGAGCGACGTAAATTGAACAAATGTGATAGAATTTCGCTGACTTCTTATAATAATCTTAATGTAAAATGATCTAATCGGGTCTTTGTTCGCCCAACCCTAGAAGTTTAATAGTGCATATCACTCGTCATTTCATGCGCTTTGAGGTGCCGCTTAGCACAATACGCTATCTGAAATAGGAGCAACGTAAACTGAACAAATGTGATAGAATTTCGCTGAATTCTTAAATTAACCATAATATAAAATGATCTAATCGGGTCTCTGTTTGCCCTATCATAGTTGTTTAATAGTGCATTTCACTCGTCATTTCATGCGCTTTGAGATGCCGCTTAGCCCAATACGCTATCTGAAATAGGAGCAACGTAAATTGAACAAATGTGATAGAATTTCGCTGAATTCTTATATTAACCAAAATATAAAATGATCTAATCGGGACTCTGATTCCCTATCATAGAAGTTTAGTAGTGCATTTTACTCGCCCTTCCACGCGCTTTAAGATGCCGCCTAGCCCAGTACGCTATCTGAAATAGAAGCGACGTAAGTTGAACAAATGTGATAGAATTACGCTGAATTCTTATATTAACCGTAATATAAAATGATCTAATCGGGTCTCTGTTTGCCTTACCCTAGAAGTTTAATAGTGCATTTTACTCGCCATTTCATGCGCTTTGAGATGCCGCTTAGCCCAATACGCATCTGAAATAGGAGCGACGTAAATTGAACAAATATGATACAATTACGCTGAATTCTTATATTAACCGTAATATAATATCATCTAATCGGGTCTCTGTTTGCCTTACCCTAGAAGTTTAATAGTGCATTTTACTCCCCATTTCATGCGCTTTGAGATGCCGCTTAGCCCAATACGCTATCTGCAATAGGAGCGACGTCCATTGAACAAATGTGATGGAATTTCGCTGAATTCTTAAATTAACCATAATATCAAGTGATCTAATCGGGTCTCTGTTTGCCCTATCATAGAAGTTTAATAGTGCATTTCACTCGACATTTCATGCGCTTTGAGGTGCCGCTTAGCACAATACGCTATCTGAAATAGGAGCAACGTAAACTGAACAAATGTGATAGAATTTTGCTGAATTCTTAAATTAACGATAATATAAAATGATCTAATCGGGTCTCTGGTTGCCCTACCCTAGAAGTTTAATAGTGCATTTTACTCGCCATTTCTTGCGCTTTGAGATGCCGCTTAGCCCAAGACGCTATCTGAAATATCAGCGACGTAAATTGAACAAATGTGAGAGAATCTCGCTGAATACTTATATTAACCTTAATGTAAAATGATCTAATCGGGTCTCTGTTCGCCCTACCATAGAAGTTTAATAGTGCATTTCACTCGCCATTTCATGCGCTTTGAGATGCCGCTTAGACCAATACGCTATCTGAAATAGGAGCGACGTAAATAGAACCATTGTGATAGAATTTCGCTGAATTCTTAAATTAACCAAAATATAAAATGATCTAATCGGGTCTCTGATTGCCCTATCAAAGAAGTTTAATGGTGCATTTTACTCGCCAATCCACGCGCTTTACGATTCCGCCTAGCCCAGTACGCTATCTGAAATAGGAGCGACGTAAATTGAACAAATGTGATAGAATTTGGCTGAATTCTTAAATTAACCATAATATAAAATGATCTAATCGGGTCTCCGTTTGCCCTACCCTAGAAGTTTAACAGCTCATTCTAATCGCCATTTCATGCGCTTTGAGATGCGGCTTAGCCCAATACGCTATCTGAAATAGGAGCGACGTAAATTGAACAAATGTGATAGAATTTGGCTGAATTCTTAAATTAACCATAATATATAATGATCTAATCGGGTCTCTGTTTGCCTTACCCTAGATGTTTAATGGTGCATTTTTCTCGCCATCTCATGTGATTTGAGATGCCGCTTAGCCCAATACGCTATCTGCAATAGGAGCGACGTCCATTGAACAAATGTGATGGAATTTCGCTGAATTCTTAAATTAACCATAATATCAAATGATCTAATCGGGTCTCTGTTTGCCCTATCATAGATGTTTTTAATAGTGCATTTCACTCGTCATTTCATGCGCTTTAAGATGCCGCCCAGCCCAGTAGGCTATCTGCAATTAGAGCGACGTAAATTGAACAAATGTGACAGAATTTTGCTGACATCTTAAATTAACCATAATATAAAATGATCTAATCGGGTCTCTGTTTGCCTTACCCTACAAGTTTAGCAGTGCATTTTACCCGCCATTTCATGCGCATTGGGATGCCGCTTAGCCCAATAAGCTATCTGAAATAGGAGCGACGTAAATTGAACAAATGTGATAGAATTTCGCTGAATTCTTATATTAACCAAAATATAAAATGATCTAATCGGGACTCTGATTGCCCTACCCTAGAAGTTTAATAGTGCATTTTACTCGCCATTTCATGCGCTTTGAGATGCCGCTTAGGCCAATACGCTATTTGAAATAGGAGCGACGTAAATTGAACAAATGTGAGAGAATTTCGCTGAATTCTTAAATTAACCATAATATAAAATGATCTAATCGGGTCTCTGTTTGCCCTATCATAGATGTTTAATAGTGCATTTCACTCGTCATTTCATGCGCTTTGAGATGCCGCTTAGCCCAATACGCTATCTGAAATAGGAGCGACGTAAATAGAACAATTGTGATAGAATTTCGCTGAATTCTTAAATTAACCAAAATATAAAATGATCTAATCGGGTCTCTGATTGCCCTATCAAAGAAGTTTAATAGTGCATTTTGCTCGCCATTCCACGCGCTTTAAGATGCTGCCCAGCCCAGTGCGCTATCTGAAATTGGAGCGACGTAAATTGAGCAAATGTGACAGAATTTTGCTGACATCTTAAATTAACCATAATATAAAATGATCTAATCGGGTCTCTGTTTGCCCTACCCTACAAGTTTAGCAGTGCATTTTACTCGCCATTTCATGCGCATTGAGATGCCGCTTAGCCCAATAAGCTATCTGAAATAGGAGCGACGTAAATTGAACAAATGTGATAGAATTTTTCTGAATTCTTAAATAAACCATAATGTGAAATGATCTAATCGGGTCTCTGTTTGCCCTACCCTAGAAGTTTAACAGTGCATTTTACTCGCCATTTCATGCGCTTTGAGATGCCGCTTAGCCCAATACGCTATCTGAAATAGGAGCGTCGTACATTGAACAAACGTGACAGAATTACCCTGAATTCGTATATTAACCGTAATATAAAATTATCTAATCGGGTCTCTGTTTGCCTTATCCTAGAAGTTTAATAGTGCACATTGCTCGCCATTTCATGCGCTTTGAGATGGCGCTTAGCCCAATACGCTATCTGAAATAGGAGCGACGTAAATTGAACAAATGTGATAGAATTTCGCTGAATTCTTATAATAATCTTAATGTAAAATGATCTAATCGGGTCTTTGTTCGCCCAACCCTAGAAGTTTAATAGTGCATTTCACTCGTCATTTCATGCGCTTTGAGGTGCCGCTTAGCCCAATACGCTATCTGAAATAGGAGCAACGTAAATTGAACAAATGTGATAGAATTTCGCTGAATTCTTATATTAACCAAAATATAAAATGATCTAATCGGGTCTCTGTTTGCCCTACCCTAGAAGTTTAATAGTGCATTTTACTCGCCATTTCATGCGCTGTGAGATGCCGCTTAGGCCAATACGCTATTTGAAATAGGAGCGACGTAAATTGAACAAATGTGAGAGAATTTCGCTGAATTCTTAAATTAACCATAATATAAAATGATCTAATCGGGTCTCTGTTTGCCCTATCATAGATGTTTAATAGTGCATTTCACTCGTCATTTCATGCGCTTTGAGGTGCCGCTTAGCCCAATACGCTATCTGAAATAGGAGCGACGTAAATTGAACAATTGTGATAGAATTTCGCTGAATTCTTATATTAACCAAAATATAAAATGATCTAGTCGGGTCTCTGATTGCCCTATCATAGAAGTTTAATAGTGCATTTTGCTCGCCATTCCACGCGCTTTAAGATGCTGCCCAGCCCAGTAGGCTATCTGAAATTGGAGCGACGTAAATTGAACAAATGTGACAGAATTTTGCTGACATCTTAAATTAACCATAATATAAAATGATCTAATCGGGTCTCTGTTTGCCTTACCCTACAAGTTTAGCAGTGCATTTTACCCGCCATTTCATGCGCATTGGGATGCCGCTTAGCCCAATAAGCTATCTGAAATAGGAGCGACGTAAATTGAACAAATGTGATAGAATTTTTCTGAATTCTTAAATAAACCATAATATAAAATCATCTAATCGGGTCTCTGTTTGCCTTACCCTAGAAGTTTAATAGTGCATTTTACTCGCCATTTCATGCGCTTTGAGATGCCGCTTAGCCCAATACGCTATCTGAAATAGGAGCGTCGTACATTGAACAAACGTGATAGAATTACCCTGAATTCTTATATTAACCGTAATATAAAATTATCTAATCGGGTCTCTGTTTGCCTTATCCTAGAAGTTTAATAGTGCACATTGCTCGACATTTCATGCGCTTTGAGATGGCGCTTAGCCCAATACGCTATCTGAAATAGGAGCGACGTAAATTGAACAAATGTGATAGAATTTCGCTGACTTCTTATAATAATCTTAATGTAAAATGATCTAATCGGGTCTTTGTTCGCCCAACCCTAGAAGTTTAATAGTGCATTTCACTCGTCATTTCATGCGCTTTGAGGTGCCGCTTAGCACAATACGCTATCTGAAATAGGAGCAACGTAAACTGAACAAATGTGATAGAATTTCGCTGAATTCTTAAATTAACCATAATATAAAATGATCTAATCGGGTCTCTGTTTGCCCTATCATAGATGTTTAATAGTGCATTTCACTCGTCATTTCATGCGCTTTGAGATGCCGCTTAGCCCAATACGCTATCTGAAATAGGAGCAACGTAAATTGAACAAATGTGATAGAATTTCGCTGAATTCTTATATTAACCAAAATATAAAATGATCTAATCGGGACTCTGATTCCCTATCATAGAAGTTTAGTAGTGCATTTTACTCGCCCTTCCACGCGCTTTAAGATGCCGCCTAGCCCAGTACGCTATCTGAAATAGAAGCGACGTAAGTTGAACAAATGTGATAGAATTACGCTGAATTCTTATATTAACCGTAATATAAAATGATCTAATCGGGTCTCTGTTTGCCTTACCCTAGAAGTTTAATAGTGCATTTTACTCGCCATTTCATGCGCTTTGAGATGCCGCTTAGCCCAATACGCATCTGAAATAGGAGCGACGTAAATTGAACAAATATGATACAATTACGCTGAATTCTTATATTAACCGTAATATAAAATCATCTAATCGGGTCTCTGTTTGCCTTACCCTAGAAGTTTAATAGTGCATTTTACTCCCCATTTCATGCGCTTTGAGATGCCGCTTAGCCCAATACGCTATCTGCAATAGGAGCGACGTCCATTGAACAAATGTGATGGAATTTCGCTGAATTCTTAAATTAACAATAATATCAAGTGATCTAATCGGGTCTCTGTTTGCCCTATCATAGAAGTTTAACAGTGCATTTCACTCGCCATTTCATGCTCTTTGAGATGCCGCTTAGCCCAATACGCTATCTGAAATAGGAGCGACGTAAATTGAACAAATGTGATAGAATTTCCCTGAATACTTATATTAACCAATATATAAAATGATCTAATCGGGTCTCTGATTGCCCTATCATAGAAGTTTAGTAGTGCATTTTACTCGCCCTTCCACGCGCTTTAAGATGCCGCCTAGCCCAGTACGCTATCTGAAATAGGAGTGACGTAAGTTGAACAAATGTGATAGAATTACGCTGAATTCTTAAATTAACCATAATATAAAATGATCTAATCGGGTCTCTGTTTGCCCTACCCTAGAAGTTTAATAGTGCATTTTACTCGCCATTTCATGCGCTTTGAGATGCCGCTTAGGCCAATACGCTATTTGAAATAGGAGCGACGTAAATTGAACAAATGTGAGAGAATTTCGCTGAATTCTTAAATTAACCATAATATAAAATGATCTAATCGGGTCTCTGTTTGCCCTATCATAAATGTTTAATAGTGCATTTCACTCGTCATTTCATGCGCTTTGAGATGCCGCTTAGCCCAATACGCTATCTGAAATAGGAGCGACGTAAATTGAACAATTGTGATAGAATTTCGCTGAATTCTTATATTAACCAAAATATAAAATGATCTAGTCGGGTCTCTGATTGCCCTATCATAGAAGTTTAATAGTGCATTTTGCTCGCCATTCCACGCGCTTTAAGATGCTGCCCAGCCCAGTAGGCTATCTGAAATTGGAGCGACGTAAATTGAACAAATGTGACAGAATTTTGCTGACATCTTAAATTAACCATAATATAAAATGATCTAATCGGGTCTCTGTTTGCCTTACCCTACAAGTTTAGCAGTGCATTTTACCCGCCATTTCATGCGCATTGGGATGCCGCTTAGCCCAATAAGCTCTCTGAAATAGGAGCGACGTAAATTGAACAAATGTGATAGAATTTTTCTGAATTCTTAAATAAACCATAATATGAAATGATCTAATCCGGTCTCTGTTTGCCCTACCCTAGAAGTTTAACAGTGCATTTTACTCGCCATTTCATGCGCTTTGAGATGCCGCTTAGCCCAATACGCTATCTGAAATAGGAGCGTCGTACATTGAACAAACGTGATAGAATTACCCTGAATTCTTATATTAACCGTAATATAAAATTATCTAATCGGGTCTCTGTTTGCCTTATCCTAGAAGTTTAATAGTGCACATTGCTCGACATTTCATGCGCTTTGAGATGGCGCTTAGCCCAATACGCTATCTGAAATAGGAGCGACGTAAATTGAACAAATGTGATAGAATTTCGCTGACTTCTTATAATAATCTTAATGTAAAATGATCTAATGGGGTCTTTGTTCGCCCAACCCTAGAAGTTTAATAGTGCATTTCACTCGTCATTTCATGCGCTTTGAGGTGCCGCTTAGCACAATACGCTATCTGAAATAGGAGCAACGTAAACTGAACAAATGTGATAGAATTTCGCTAAATTCTTAAATTAACCATAATATAAAATGATCTAATCGGGTCTCTGTTTGCCCTATCATAGATGTTTAATAGTGCATTTCACTCGTCATTTCATGCGCTTTGAGATGCCGCTTAGCCCAATACGCTATCTGAAATAGGAGCAACGTAAATTGAACAAATGTGATAGAATTTCGCTGAATTCTTATATTAACCAAAATATAAAATGATCTAATCGGGACTCTGATTCCCTATCATAGAAGTTTAGTAGTGCATTCTACTCGCCCTTCCACGCGCTTTAAGATGCCGCCTAGCCCAGTACGCTATCTGAAATAGAAGCGACGTAAGTTGAACAAATGTGATAGAATTACGATGAATTCTTATATTAACCGTAATATAAAATGATCTAATCGGGTCTCTGTTTGCCTTACCCTAGAAGTTTAATAGTGCAGTTTACTCGCCATTTCATGCGCTTTGAGATGCCGCTTAGCCCAATACGCATCTGAAATAGGAGCGACGTAAATTGAACAAATATGATACAATTACGCTGAATTCTTATATTAACCGTAATATAAAATCATCTAATCGGGTCTCTGTTTGCCTTACCCTAGAAGTTTAATAGTGCATTTTACTCCCCATTTCATGCGCTTTGAGATGCCGCTTAGCCCAATACGCTATCTGCAATAGGAGCGACGTCCATTGAACAAATGTGATGGAATTTCGCTGAATTCCTAAATTAACCATAATATCAAGTGATCTAATCGGGTCTCTGTTTGCCCTATCATAGAAGTTTAACAGTGCATTTCACTCGCCATTTCATGCTCTTTGAGATGCCGCATAGCCCAATACGCTATCTGAAATAGGAGCGACGTAAATTGAACAAATGTGATAGAATTTCCCTGAATACTTATATTAACCAATATATAAAATGATCTAATCGGGTCTCTGATTGCCCTATCAAAGAAGTTTAATAGTGCATTTTACTCGCCAATCCACGCGCTTTACGATTCCGCCTAGCCCAGTACGCTAGCTGAAATAGGAACGACGTAAATTGAAAAAATGTGATAGAATTACGCTGAATTTTTAAATTAACGATAATATAAAATGATCTAATCGGGTCTCTGGTTGCCCTACCCTAGAAGTTTAATAGTGCATTTTACTCGCCATTTCTTGCGCTTTGAGATGCCGCTTAGCCCAAGACGCTATCTGAAATATCAGCGACGTAAATTGAACAAATGTGAGAGAATCTCGCTGAATACTTATATTAACCTTAATGTAAAATGATCTAATCGGGTCTCTGTTCGCCCTACCATAGAAGTTTAATAGTGCATTTCACTCGCCATTTCATGCGCTTTGAGATGCCGCTTAGACCAATACGCTGTCTGAAATAGGAGCGACGTAAATAGAACAATTGTGATAGAATTTCGCTGAATTCTTAAATTAACCAAAATATAAAATGATCTAATCGGGTCTCTGATTGCCCTATCAAAGAAGTTTAATAGTGCATTTTGCTCGCCATTCCACGCGCTTTAAGATGCTGCCCAGCCCAGTACGCTATCTGAAATTGGAGCGACGTAAATTGAACAAATGTGACAGAATTTTGCTGACATCTTAAATTAACCATAATATAAAATGATCTAATCGGGTCTCTGTTTGCCCTACCCTACAAGTTTAGCAGTGCATTTTACTCGCCATTTCATGCGCATTGAGATGCCGCTTAGCCCAATAAGCTATCTGAAATAGGAGCGACGTAAATTGAACAAATGTGATAGAATTTTTCTGAATTCTTAAATAAACCATAATATGAAATGATCTAATCGGGTCTCTGTTTGCCCTACCCTAGAAGTTTAACAGTGCATTTTACTCGCCATTTCATGCGCTTTGAGATGCCGCTTAGCCCAATACGCTATCTGAAATAGGAGCGTCGTACATTGAACAAACGTGACAGAATTACCCTGAATTCTTATATTAACCGTAATATAAAATTATCTAATCGGGTCTCTGTTTGCCTTATCCTAGAAGTTTAATAGTGCACATTGCTCGCCATTTCAAGCGCTTTGAGATGGCGCTTAGCCCAATACGCAATCTGAAATAGGAGCGACGTAAATTGAACAAATGTGATAGAATTTCGCTGAATTCTTATAATAATCTTAATGTCAAATGATCTAATCGGGTCTTTGTTCGCCCAACCCTAGAAGTTTAATAGTGCATTTCACTCGTCATTTCATGCGCTTTGAGGTGCCGCTTAGCCCAATACGCTATCTGAAATAGGAGCAACGTAAATTGAACAAATGTGATAGAATTTCGCTGAATTCTTATATTAACCAAAATATAAAATGATCTAATCGGGACTCTGATTGCCCTATCATAGAAGTTTAGTAGTGCATTTTACTCGCCCTTCCACGCGCTTTAAGATGCCGCCTAGCCCAGTACGCTATCTGAAATAGGAGTGACGTAAGTTGAACAAATGTGATAGAATTACGCTGAATTCTTAAATTAACCATAATATAAAATGATCTAATCGGGTCTCTGTTTGCCCTACCCTAGAAGTTTAATAGTGCATTTTACTCGCCATTTCATGCGCTTTGAGATGCCGCTTAGGCCAATACGCTATTTGAAATAGGAGCGACGTAAATTGAACAAATGTGAGAGAATTTCGCTGAATTCTTAAATTAACCATAATATAAAATGATCTAATCGGGTCTCTGTTTGCCCTATCATAGATGTTTAATAGTGCATTTCACTCGTCATTTCATGCGCTTTGAGATGCCGCTTAGCCCAATACGCTATCTGAAATAGGAGCGACGTAAATTGAACAATTGTGATAGAATTTCGCTGAATTCTTATATTAACCAAAATATAAAATGATCTAGTCGGGTCTCTGATTGCCCTATCATAGAAGTTTAATAGTGCATTTTGCTCGCCATTCCACGCGCTTTAAGATGCTGCCCAGCCCAGTAGGCTATCTGAAATTGGAGCGACGTAAATTGAACAAATGTGACAGAATTTTGCTGACATCTTAAATTAACCATAATATAAAATGATCTAATCGGGTCTCTGTTTGCCTTACCCTACAAGTTTAGCAGTGCATTTTACCCGCCATTTCATGCGCATTGGGATGCCGCTTAGCCCAATAAGCTATCTGAAATAGGAGCGACGTAAATTGAACAAATGTGATAGAATTTTTCTGAATTCTTAAATAAACCATAATATAAAATCATCTAATCGGGTCTCTGTTTGCCTTACCCTAGAAGTTTAATAGTGCATTTTACTCGCCATTTCATGCGCTTTGAGATGCCGCTTAGCCCAATACGCTATCTGAAATAGGAGCGTCGTACATTGAACAAACGTGATAGAATTACCCTGAATTCTTATATTAACCGTAATATAAAATTATCTAATCGGGTCTCTGTTTGCCTTATCCTAGAAGTTTAATAGTGCACATTGCTCGACATTTCATGCGCTTTGAGATGGCGCTTAGCCCAATACGCTATCTGAAATAGGAGCGACGTAAATTGAACAAATGTGATAGAATTTCGCTGACTTCTTATAATAATCTTAATGTAAAATGATCTAATCGGGTCTTTGTTCGCCCAACCCTAGAAGTTTAATAGTGCATTTCACTCGTCATTTCATGCGCTTTGAGGTGCCGCTTAGCACAATACGCTATCTGAAATAGGAGCAACGTAAACTGAACGAATGTGATAGAATTTCGCTGAATTCTTAAATTAACCATAATATAAAATGATCTAATCGGGTCTCTGTTTGCCCTATCATAGATGTTTAATAGTGCATTTCACTCGTCATTTCATGCGCTTTGAGATGCCGCTTAGCCCAATACGCTATCTGAAATAGGAGCAACGTAAATTGAACAAATGTGATAGAATTTCGCTGAATTCTTATATTAACCAAAATATAAAATGATCTAATCGGGACTCTGATTCCCTATCATAGAAGTTTAGTAGTGCATTTTACTCGCCCTTCCACGCGCTTTAAGATGCCGCCTAGCCCAGTACGCTATCTGAAATAGAAGCGACGTAAGTTGAACAAATGTGATAGAATTACGCTGAATTCTTATATTAACCGTAATATAAAATGATCTAATCGGGTCTCTGTTTGCCTTACCCTAGAAGTTTAATAGTGCATTTTACTCGCCATTTCATGCGCTTTGAGATGCCGCTTAGCCCAATACGCATCTGAAATAGGAGCGACGTAAATTGAACAAATATGATACAATTACGCTGAATTCTTATATTAACCGTAATATAAAATCATCTAATCGGGTCTCTGTTTGCCTTACCCTAGAAGTTTAATAGTGCATTTTACTCCCCATTTCATGCGCTTTGAGATGCCGCTTAGCCCAATACGCTATCTGCAATAGGAGCGACGTCCATTGAACAAATGTGATGGAATTTCGCTGAATTCTTAAATTAACCATAATATCAAGTGATCTAATCGGGTCTCTGTTTGCCCTATCATAGAAGTTTTACAGTGCATTTCACTCGCCATTTCATGCTCTTTGAGATGCCGCTTAGCCCAATACGCTATCTGAAATAGGAGCGACGTAAATTGAACAAATGTGATAGAATTTCCCTGAATACTTATATTAACCAATATATAAAATGATCTAATCGGGTCTCTGATTGCCCTATCATAGCAGTTTAGTAGTGCATTTTACTCGCCCTTCCACGCGCTTTAAGATGCCGCCTAGCCCAGTACGCTATCTGAAATAGGAGTGACGTAAGTTGAACAAATGTGATAGAATTACGCTGAATTCTTATATTAACCATAATATAAAATGATCTAATCGGGTCTCTGTTTGCCCTACCCTAGAAGTTTAATAGTGCATTTCACTCGTCAATTCATGCGCTTTGCGATGCCGCTTAGCCCAATAAGCTATCTGAAATTGGAGCGACGTAAATTGAACAAATGTGACAGAATTTCGCTGAATTCTTATATTAACCAAAATATAAAATGATCTAATCGGGTCTCTGATTGCCCTACCCTAGAAGTTTAATAGTGCATTTTACTCACCATTTCATGCGCTTTGAGATGCCGCTTAGCCCAATACGCTATCTGAAATTGGAGCGACGTAAATTGAACAAATGTGATAGAATTTCGCTGAATTCTTATATTAACCAAAATATAAAATGATCTAATCGGGTCTCTGATTGCCCTACCCTAGAAGTTTAATAGTGCATTTTACTCGCCATTTCATGCGCTTTGAGATGCCGCTTAGACCAATACGCTATCTGAAATAGGAGCGACGTAAATTAAACAAATGTGATAGAACTTCGCTGAATTCTTATATTAACCATAATATAAAATGATCTAATCGGGTCTCTGATTGCCCTACCCTAGAAGTTTAATAGTGCATTTTACTCGCCATTCCACGCGCTTTAAGTTGCCGCCTAGCCCAGCACGCTATCTGAAATAGGAGCTACGTAAGTTGAACAAATGTCACAGAATTACGCTGAATTCTTATATTAACCGTAATATAAAATGATCTAATCGGGTCTCTGTTTGCCTTATCCTAGAAGTTTAATAGTGCATTTTACTCGCCATTTCATGCGCTTTGAGATGCCGCTTAGCCCAGTACACTATCTGAAATAGGAGCGACGTAAATTGAAAAAATGTGATAGAATTTCCCTGAAATGTTATAGTAAACAAAATATAAAATGATCTATTCGTAACTCTGATTGCCCTATCATAGAAGTTTAGAAGTGCATTTTACTCGCCCTTCCATGCGCTTTAAGATGCCGCCTAGCCCAGTACGCTATCTGAAATAGGAGCGACGTTAGTTGAACAAATGTGATAGAATTACGCTGAATTCTTATATTAACCGTAATATAAAATGATCTATTCGGGTGTCTGTTCGCCCTACCCTAGAAGTTTAATAGTGCATTTCACTCGCCATTCCATGCGCTTTGAGATGCCGCTTAGCCCAATACGCTATCTGAAATAGGAGCGACGTTAATTGAACAAATGTGATAGAATTTCGCTGAATTCTTATATTATCCAAAATATGAAATGATCTTATCGGGTCTCTGATTGCCCTACCCTAGAAGTTTAATAGTGCATTTTACTCGCCCTTTCGTGCGCTGTGAGATGCCGCTTAGCCCAATACGCTATCTGAAATAGGAGCGACGTAAATTGAACAAATGTGATAGAATTTCGCTGGATTCTTATATTAACCAAAATATAAAATGATCTAATCGGGTCTCTGATTGCCCTATCATAGAAGTTTAATATTGCATTTTACTCGCCATTCCACGCGCTTTAAGTTGCCGCCTAGCCCAGTACGCTATCTGAAATAGGAGCTAAGTAAGTTGAACAAATGTCACAGAATTACGCTGAATTCTTATGTTAACCATAATATAAAATGATCTAATCGGGTCTCTGTTTGCCTTATCCTAGAAGTTTAATAGTGCATTTTACTCGCCATTTCATGCGCTTTGAGATGCCGCTTAGCCCAATACGCTATCTGAAATAGGAGCGACGTAAATTGAACAAATGTGATAGAATTTCACTGAATTCTTATATTAACCAAAATATAAAATGATCTAATCGGGTCTCTGATTGCCCTATCATAGAAGTTTAACAGTGCATTTTACTCGCCATTTCATGCGCTTTGAGATGCCGCTTAGACCAATACGCTATCTGAAATAGGAGCGACGTTAATTAAACAAATGTGATAGAACTTCGCTGAATTCTTATATTAACCATAATATAAAATGATCTAATCGGGTCTCTGATTGCCCTACCCTAGAAGTTTAATAGTGCATTTTACTCACCATTCCACGCGCTTTAAGTTGCCGCCTAGCCCAGTACGCTATCTGAAATAGGAGCGACGTAAATTGAACAAATGTGATAGAATTTCGCTGAATTCTTATATTAACCAAAATATGAAATGATCTTATCGGGTCTCTGATTGCCCTACCCTAGAAGTTTAATAGTGCATTTTACTCGCCTTTTCGTGCGCCGTGAGATGCCGCTTAGCCCAATACGCTATCTGAAATAGGAGCGACGTAAATTGAACAAATGTGATAGAATTTCGCTGGATTCTTATATTAACCAAAATATAAAATGATCTAATCGGGTCTCTGATTGCCCTATCGTAGAAGTTTAATAGTGCATTTTACTCGGCATTCCACGCGCTTTAAGTTGCCGCCTAGCCCAGTACGCTATCTGAAATAGGAGCTACGTCAGTTGAACAAATGTCACAGAATTACGCTGCATTCTTATGTTAACCGTAATATAAAATGATCTAATCGGGTCTCTGTTTGCCTTATCCTAGAAGTTTAAGAGTGCATTTTACTCGCCATTTCATGCGCTTTGAGATGCCGCTTAGCCCAATACGCTATCTGAAATAGGAGCGACGTAAATTAAACAAATGTGATAGAACTTCGCTGAATTCTTATATTAACCATAATATAAAATGATCTAATCGGGTCTCTGATTGCCCTACCCTAGAAGTTTAATAGTGCATTTTACTCACCATTCCACGCGCTTTAAGTTGCCGCCTAGCCCAGTACGCTATCTGAAATAGGAGCTACGTAAGTTGAACAAATGTCACAGAATTACGCTGCATTCTTATGTTAACCGTAATATAAAATGATCTAATCGGGTCTCTGTTTGCCTTATCCTAGAAGTTTAAGAGTGCATTTTACTCGCCATTTCATGCGCTTTGAGATCCCGCTTAGCCCAATACGCTATCTGAAATAGGAGCGACGTAAATTAAACAAATGTGATAGAACTTCGCTGAATTCTTATATTAACCATAATATAAAATGATCTAATCGGGTCTCTGATTGCCCTACCCTAGAAGTTTAATAGTGCATTTTACTCACCATTCCACGCGCTTTAAGTTGCCGCCTAGCCCAGTACGCTATCTGAAATAGGAGCTACGTAAGTTGAACTAATGTCACAGAATTACGCTGAATTCTTATATTAACCGTAATATAAAATGATCTAATCGGGTCTCTGTTTGCCTTATCCTAGAAGTTTAATAGTGCATTTTACTCGTCAATCCATGCGCTTTGCGATGCCGCTTAGCCCAATAAGCTATCTGAAATAGGAGCGACGTAAATTGAACAAATGTGATAGAATTTCGCTGAATTCTTATATTAACCAAAATATAAAATGATCTAATCGGGTCTCTGATTGCCCTATCATAGAAGTTTAACAGTGCATTTTACTCGCCATTCCACGCGCTTTAAGTTGCCGCCTAGCCCAGCACGCTATCTGAAATAGGAGCTACGTAGGTTGAACAAATGTCACAGAATTACGCCGAATTCTTATATTAACCGTAATATAAAATGATCTAATCGGGTCTCCGTTTGCCTTATCCTAGAAGTTTAATAGTGCATTTTACTCGCCATTTCATGAGCTTTGAGATGCCGCTTAGCCCAATACGCTATCTGAAATAGGAGCGACGTAAATTGAACAAATGTGATAGAATTTCGCTGAATTCTTATATTAACCAAAATATAAAATGATCTAATGCGGTCTCTGTTTGCCCTACCCTAGAAGTTTAATAGTGCATTTTACTCGCCATTTCTTGCGCTTTGAGATGCCACTAAGCACAAGTCGCTATCTGAAATAGGAGCGATGTAAATTGAACAAATGTGATAGAATTTCGCTGAATTCTTATATTAACCTTAATGTAAAATGATCTAATCGGGTCTTTGTTCGCCCTACCCAAGAAGTTTAATAGTGCATTTCACTCGTCATTTCATGCGCTTTGCGATGCCGCTTAGCCCAATAAGCCATCTGAAATTGGAGCGACGTATATTGAACAAATGTGATAGAATTTCGCTGAATTCTTATATTAACCAAAATATAAAATGATCTAATCGGGTCTCTGATTGCCCTATCATAGAAGTTTAAGAGTGCATTTTACTCGCCCTTTCGTGCGCTGTGAGATGCCGCTTAGCCCAATACGCTATCTGAAATAGGAGCGACGTAAATTGAACAAATGTGATAGAATTTCGCTGAATTCTTATATTAACCAAAATATAAAATGATCTAATCGGGTCTCTGATTGCCCTACCCTAGAAGTTTAATAGTGCATTTTACTCGCCATTTCATGCGCTTTGAGATGCCGCTTAGCCCAATACGCTATCTGAAATAGGAGCTACGTAAGTTGAACAAATGTCACAGAATTACGCCGAATTCTTATATTAACCGTAATATAAAATGATCTAATCGGGTCTCCGTTTGCCTTATCCTAGAAGTTTAATAGTGCATTTTACTCGCCATTTCATGCGCTTTGAGATGCCGCTTAGCCCAATACGCTATCTGAAATAGGAGCGACGTAAATTGAACAAATGTGATAGAATTTCGCTGAATTCTTATATTAACCAAAATATAAAATGATTTAATGGGGTCTCTGTTTGCCCTACCCTAGAAGTTAAATAGTGCATTCTACTCGCCATTTCTTGCGCTTTGAGATGCCACTTAGCACAAGTCGCTATCTGAAATAGGAGCGATGTAAATTGAACAAATGTGATAGAATTTCGCTGAATTCTTATATTAACCTTAATGTAAAATGATCTAATCGGGTCTTTGTTCGCCCTACCCAAGAAGTTTAATAGTGCATTTCACTCGTCATTTCATGCGCTTTGCGATGCCGCTTAGCCCAATAAGCTATCTGAAATTGGAGCGACGTATATTGAACAAATGTGATAGAATTTCGCTGAATTCTTATATTAACCAAAATATAAAATGATCTAATCGGGTCTCTGATTGCCCTATCATAGAAGTTTAAGAGTGCATTTTACTCGCCCTTCCGTGCGCTGTGAGATGCCGCTTAGCCCAATACGCTATCTGAAATAGGAGCGACGTAAATTGAACAAATGTGATAGAATTTCGCTGAATTCTTATATTAACCAAAATATAAAATGATCTAATCGGGTATCTGATTGCCCTACCCCTGAAGTTTAATAGTGCATTTTACTCGCCATTTCATGCGCTTTGAGATGCCGCTTAGCCCAGTACACTATCTGAAATAGGAGCGACGTAAATTGAAAAAATGTGATAGAATTTCCCTGAAATGTTATAGTAAACAAAATATAAAATGATCTATTCGTAACTCTGATTGCCCTATCATAGAAGTTTAGAAGTGCATTTTACTCGCCCTTCCACGCGCTTTAAGTTGCCGCCTAGCCCAGTACGCTATCTGAAATAGGAGCTACGTAAGTTGAACAAATGTCACAGAATTACGCTGAATTCTTATATTAACCGTAATATAAAATGATCTAATCGGGTCTCTGTTTGCCTTATCCTAGAAGTTTAATAGTGCATTTTACTCGTCAATCCATGCGCTGTGCGATGCCGCTTAGCCCAATAAGCTATCTGAAATAGGAGCGACGTAAATTGAACAAATGTGATAGAATTTCGCTGAATTCTTATATTAACCGTAATATAAAATGATCTAATCGGGTCTCTGATTGCCCTATCATAGATGTTTAACAGTGCATTTTACTCGCCATTCCACGCGCTTTAAGTTGCCGCCTAGCCCAATAGGCTATCTGAAATAGGAGCGACGTAAATTGAACAAATGTGATAGAATTTCGCTGAATTCTTATATTAACCAAAATATAAAATGATCTAATGGGGTCTCTGTTTGCCCTACCCTAGGAGTTTAATAGTGCATTTTACTCGCCACTTCTTGCGCTTTGAGATGCCACTTAGCACAAGTCGCTATCTGAAATAGGAGCGATGTAAGTTGAACAAATGTGATAGAATTTCGCTGAATTCTTATATTAACCTTAATGTAAAATGATCTAATCGGATCTTTGTTCGCCCTACCCAAGAAGTTTAATAGTGCATTTCACTCGTCATTTCATGCGCTTTGCGATGCCGCTTAGCCCAATAAGCTATCTGAAATTGGAGCGACGTATATTGAACAAATGTGATAGAATTTCGCTGAATTCTTATATTAACCAAAATATAAAATGATCTAATCGGGTCTCTGATTGCCCTATCATAGAAGTTTAAGAGTGCATTTTACTCGCCCTTTCGTGCGCTGTGAGATGCCGCTTAGCCCAATACGCTATCTGAAATAGGAGCGACGTAAATTGAACAAATGTGATAGAATTTCGCTGAATTCTTATATTCACCAAAATATAAAATGATCTAATCGGGTCTCTGATTGCCCTACCCTAGAAGTTTAATAGTGCATTTTACTCGCCATTTCATGCGCTTTGAGATGCCGCTTAGCCCAGTACGCTATCTGAAATAGGAGCTACGTAAGTTGAACAAATGTCACAGAATTACGCTGCATTCTTATGTTAACCGTAATATAAAATGATCTAATCAGGTCTCTGTTTGCCTTATCCTAGAAGTTTAAGAGTGCATTTTACTCGCCATTTCATGCGCTTTGAGATGCCGCTTAGCCCAATACGCTATCTGAAATAGGAGCGACGTAAATTGAACAAATGTGATAGAATTTCGCTGAATTCTTATATTAACCTAAATATAAAATGATCTAATCGGGTCTCTGATTGCCATACCCTAGAAGTTTAATAGTGCATTTTACTCACCATTTCATGCGCTTTGAGATGCCGCTTAGCCCAATACGCTATCTGAAATTGGAGCGACGTAAATTGAACAAATGTGATAGAATTTCGCTGAATTCTTATATTAACCAAAATATAAAATGATCTAATCGGGTCTCTGTTTGCCCTACCCTAGAAGTTTAATAGTGCATTTTACTCGCCATTTCATGCGCTTTGAGATGCCGCTTAGACCAATACGCTATCTGAAATAGGAGCGACGTAAATTAAACAAATGTGATAGAACTTCGCTGAATTCTTATATTAACCATAATATAAAATGATCTAATCGGGTCTCTGATTGCCCTACCCTAGAAGTTTAATAGTGCATTTTACTCACCATTCCACGCGCTTTAAGCTGCCGCCTAGCCCAGTACGCTATCTGAAATAGGAGCTACGTAAGTTGAACAAATGTCACAGAATTACGCTGAATTCTTATATTAACCGTAATATAAAATGATCTAATCGGGTCTCTGTTTGCCTTATCCTAGAAGTTTAATAGTGCATTTTACTCGTCAATTCATGCGCTTTGCGATGCCGCTTAGCCCAATAAGCTATCTGAAATAGGAGCGACGTAAATTGAACAAATGTGATAGAATTTCGCTGAATCCTTATATTAACCAAAATATAAAATGATCTGATCGGGTCTCTGATTGCCCTATCATAGAAGTTTAACAGTGCATTTTACTCGCCATTCCACGCGCTTTAAGTTGCCGCCTAGCCCAGCACGCTATCTGAAATAGGAGCTACGTAAGTTGAACAAATGTCACAGAATTACGCTGAATTCTTATATTAACCGTAATATAAAATGATCTAATCGGGTCTCTGTTTGCCTTATCCTAGAAGTTTAATAGTGCATTTTACTCGCCATTTCATGCGCTTTGAGATGCCGCTTAGCCCAGTACACTATCTGAAATAGGAGCGACGTAAATTGAAAAAATGTGATAGAATTTCCCTGAAATGTTATAGTAAACAAAATATAAAATGATCTATTCGTAACTCTGATTGCCCTATCATAGAAGTTTAGAAGTGCATTTTACTCGCCCTTCCACGCGCTTTAAGATGCCGCCTAGCCCAGTACGCTATCTGAAATAGGAGCGACGTTAGTTGAACAAATGTGATAGAATTACGCTGAATTCTTATATTAACCGTAATATAAAATGATCTATTCGGGTGTCTGTTCGCCCTACCCTAGAAGTTTAATAGTGCATTTCACTCGCCATTCCATGCGCTTTGAGATGCCGCTTAGCCCAATACGCTATCTGAAATAGGAGCGACGTAAATTGAACAAATGTGATAGAATTTCGCTGAATTCTTATATTAACCAAAATATGAGATGATCTTATCGGGTCTCTGATTGCCCTACCCTAGAAGTTTAATAGTGCATTTTACTCGCCCTTTCGTTCGCTGTGAGATGCCGCTTAGCCCAATACGCTATCTGAAATAGCAGCGACGTAAATTGAACAAATGTGATAGAATTTCGCTGGATTCTTATATTAACCAAAATATAAAATGATCTAATCGGGTATCTGATTGCCCTACCCCAGAAGTTTAATAGTGCATTTTACTCACCATTCCACGCGCTTTAAGTTGCCGCCTAGCCCAGTACGCTATCTGAAATAGGAGCTACGTAAGTTGAACAAATGTCACAGAATTACGCTGAATTCTTATATTAACCGTAATATAAAATGATCTAATCGGGTCTCCGTTTGCCTTATCCTAGAAGTTTAATAGTGCATTTTACTCGCCATTTCATGTGCTTTGAGATGCCGCTTAGCCCAATACGCTATCTGAAATAGGAGCGACGTAAATTGAACAAATGTGATAGAATTTCGCTGAATTCTTATATTAACCAAAATATAAAATGATCTAATGGGGTCTCTGTTTGCCCTACCCTAGAAGTTTAATAGTGCATTTTACTCGCCATTTCTTGCGCTTTGAGATGCCGCTTAGCACAAGTCGCTATCTGAAATAGGAGCGATGTAAATTGAACAAATGTGATAGAATTTCGCTGAATTCTTATATTAACCTTAATGTAAAACGATCTAATCGGGTCTATGTTCGCCCTACCCAAGAAGTTTAATAGTGCATTTCACTCGTCATTTCATGCGCTTTGCGATGCCGCTTAGCCCAATAAGCTATCTGAAATTGGAGCGACGTATATTGAACAAATGTGATAGAATTTCGCTGAATTCTTATATTAACCAAAATATAAAATGATCTAATCGGGTCTCTGATTGCCCTATCATAAAAGTTTAATAGTGCATTTTACTCGCCATTCCACGCGCTTTAAGATGCCGCCTAGCCCAGTACGCTATCTGAAATAGGAGCTACGTAAGTTGAACGAATGTGGCACAATTACGCTGATTTCTTATATTAACTGTAATATAAAATGATCTAATCGGGTCTCTGTTTGCCTTATCCTAGAAGTTTAATAGTGCATTTTACTCGCCATTTCATGCGCTTTGAGATGCCTCTTAGCCCAATACGCTATCTGAAATAGGAGCGACGTAAATTGAACAAATGTGATAGAATTTCGCTGAATTCTTATATTAACCAAAATATAAAATGATCTAATCCGGTCTCTGTTTGCCCTACCCTAGAAGTTTAATAGTGCATTTTACGAGCCATTTCTTGCGCTTTGAGATGCAGCTTAGCCCAATACGCTATCTGAAATAGGAGCGACGTGAATTGAACAAATGTGATAGAATTTCGCTGAATTCTTATATTAACCAAAATATGAAATGATCTTATCGGGTCTCTGATTGCCCTACCCTAGAAGTTTAATAGTGCATTTTACTCGGCATTCCACGCGCTTTAAGTTGCCGCCTAGCCCAGTACGCTATCTGAAATAGAAGCTACGTAAGTTGAACAAATGTCACAGAATTACGCTGCATTCTTATGTTAACCGTAATATAAAATGATCTAATCGGGTCTCTGTTTGCCTTATCCTAGAAGTTTAAGAGTGAATTTTACTCGCCATTTCATGCGCTTTGAGATGCCGCTTAGCCCAATACGCTATCTGAAATAGGAGCGTCGTAAATTAAACAAATGTGATAGAACTTCGCTGAATTCTTATATTAACCATAATATAAAATGATCTAATCGGGTCTCTGATTGCCCTACCCTAGAAGTTTAATAGTGCATTTTACTCACCATTCCACGCGCTTTAAGTTGCCGCCTAGCCCAGTACGCTATCTGAAATAGGAGCTACGTAAGTTGATCAAATGTCACAGAATTACGCTGAATTCTTATATTAACCGTAATATAAAATGATCTAATCGGGTCTCTGTTTGCCTTATCCTAGAAGTTTAATAGTGCATTTTACTCGTCAATCCATGCGCTTTGCGATGCCGCTTAGCCCAATAAACTATCTGAAATAGGAGCGACGTAAATTGAACAAATGTGATAGAATTTCGCTGAATTCTTATATTAACCAAAATATAAAATGATCTAATCGGGTCTCTGATTGCCCTATCATAGATGTTTAACAGTGCATTTTACTCGCCATTCCACGCGCTTTAAGTTGCCGCCTAGCCCAGCACGCTATCTGAAATAGGAGCTACGTAAGTTGAACAAATGTCACAGACTTACGCCGAATTCTTATATTAACCGTAATATAAAATGATCTAAGCGGGTCTCCGTTTGCCTTATCCTAGAAGTTTAATAGTGCATTTTACTCGCCATTTCATGCGCTTTGAGATGCCGCTTAGCCCAATACGCTATCTGAAATAGGAGCGACGTAAATTGAACAAATGTGATAGAATTTCGCTGAATTCTTATATTAACCAAAATATAAAATGATCTAATGGGGTCTCTGTTTGCCCTACCCTAGAAGTTTAATAGTGCATTTTACTCGCCATTTCTTGCGCTTTGAGATGCCACTTAGCACAAGTCGCTATCTGAAATAGGAGCGATGTAAGTTGAACAAATGTGATAGAATTTCGCTGAATTCTTATATTAACCTTAATGTAAAATGATCTAATCGGGTCTTTGTTCGCCCTACCCAAGAAGTTTAATAGTGCATTTCACTCGTCATTTCATGCGCTTTGCGATGCCGCTTAGCCCAATAAGCTATCTGAAATTGGAGCGACGTATATTGAACAAATGTGATAGAATTTCGCTGAATTCTTATATTAACCAAAATATAAAATGATCTAATCGGGTCTCTGATTGCCCTATCATAGAAGTTTAAGAGTGCATTTTACTCGCCCTTTCGTGCGCTGTGAGATGCCGCTTAGCCCAATACGCAAACTGAAATAGGAGCGACGTAAATTGAACAAATGTGATAGAATTTCGCTGAATTCTTATATTAACCAAAATATAAAATGATCTAATCGGGTCTCTGATTGCCCTACCCTAGAAGTTCAATAGTGCATTTTACTCGCCATTTCATGCGCTTTGAGATGCCGCTTAGACCAATACGCTATCTGAAATAGGAGCGACGTAAATTAAACAAATCTGATAGAACTTCGCTGAATTCTTATATTAACCATAATATAAAATGATCTAATCGGGTCTCTGATTGCCCTACCCTAGAAGTTTAATAGTGCATTTTACTCACCATTCCACGCGCTTTAAGTTGCCGCCTAGCCCAGTACGCTATCTGAAATAGGAGCTACGTAAGTTGAACAAATGTCACAGAATTACGCTGAATTCTTATATTAACCGTAATATAAAATGATCTAATCGGGTCTCTGTTTGCCTTATCCTAGAAGTTTAATAGTGCATTTTACTCGTCAATTCATGCGCTTTGCGATGCCGCTTAGCCCAATAAGCTATCTGAAATAGGAGCGACGTAAATTGAACAAATGTGATAGAATTTCGCTGAATTCTTATATTAACCAAAATATAAAATGATCTGATCGGGTCTCTGATTGCCCTATCATAGAAGTTTAACAGTGCATTTTACTCGCCATTCCACGCGCTTTAAGTTGCCGCCTAGCCCAGCACGCTATCTGAAATAGGAGTTACGTAAGTTGAACAAATGTCACAGAATTACGCTGAATTCTTATATTAACCGTAATATAAAATGATCTAATCGGGTCTCTGTTTGCCTTATCCTAGAAGTTTAATAGTGCATTTTACTCGCCATTTCATGCGCCTTGAGATGCCGCTTAGCCCAGTACACTATCTGAAATAGGAGCGACGTAAATTGAAAAAATGTGATAGAATTTCCCTGAAATGTTATAGTAAACAAAATATAAAATGATCTATTCGTAACTCTGATTGCCCTATCATAGAAGTTTAGAAGTGCATTTTACTCGCCCTTCCATGCGCTTTAAGATGCCGCCTAGCCCAGTACGCTAGCTGAAATAGGAGCGACGTTAGTTGAACAAATGTGATAGAATTACGCTGAATTCTTATATTAACCGTAATATAAAATGATCTATTCGGGTGTCTGTTCGCCCTACCCTAGAAGTTTAATAGTGCATTTCACTCGCCATTCCATGCGCTTTGAGATGCCGCTTAGCCCAATACGCTATCTGAAATAGGAGCGACGTTAATTGAACAAATGTGATAGAATTTCGCTGAATTCTTATATTATCCAAAATATGAAATGATCTTATCGGGTCTCTGATTGCCCTACCCTAGAAGTTTAATAGTACATTTTACTCGCCCTTTCGTGCGCTGTGAGATGCCGCTTAGCCCAATACGCTATCTGAAATAGGAGCGACGTAAATTGAACAAATGTGATAGAATTTCGCTGGATTCTTATATTAACCAAAATATAAAATGATCTAATCGGGTCTCTGATTGCCCTATCATAGAAGTTTAATATTGCATTTTACTCGCCATTCCACGCGCTTTAAGTTGCCGCCTAGCCCAGTACGCTATCTGAAATAGGAGCTACGTAAGTTGAACAAATGTCACAGAATTACGCTGAATTCTTATGTTAACCGTAATATAAAATGATCTAATCGGGTCTCTGTTTGCCTTATCCTAGAAGTTTAATAGTGCATTTTACTCGCCATTTCATGCGCTTTGAGATGCCGCTTAGCCCAATACGCTATCTGAAATAGGAGCGACGTAAATTGAACAAATGTGATAGAATTTCACTGAATTCTTATATTAACCAAAATATAAAATGATCTAATCGGGTCTCTGATTGCCCTACCCTAGAAGTTTAATAGTGCATTTTACGAGCCATTTCTTGCGCTTTGAGATGCAGCTTAGCCCAATACGCTATCTGAAATAGGAGCGACGTAAATTGAACAAATGTGATAGAATTTCGCTGAATTCTTATATTAACCAAAATATAAAATGATCTAATCGGGTCTCTGATTGCCCTATCATAGAAGTTTAACAGTGCATTTTACTCGCCATTCCACGCGCTTTAAGTTGCCGCCTAGCCCAGCACGCTATCTGAAATAGGAGCTACGTAAGTTGAACAAATGTCACAGAATTACGCCGAATTCTTATATTAACCGTAATATAAAATGATCTAATCGGGTCTCCGTTTGCCTTATCCTAGAAGTTTAATAGTGCATTTTACTCGCCATTTCATGCGCTTTGAGATGCCGCTTAGCCCAATACGCTATCTGAAATAGGAGCGACGTAAATTGAACAAATGTGATAGAATTTCGCTGAATTCTTATATTAACCAAAATATAAAATGATCTAATGGGGTCTCTGTTTGCCCTACCCTAGAAGTTTAATAGTGCATTTTACTCGCCATTTCTTGCGCTTTGAGATGCCACTTAGCACAAGTCGCTATCTGAAATAGGAGCGATGTAAATTGAACAAATGTGATAGAATTTCGCTGAATTCTTATATTAACCTTAATGTAAAATGATCTAATCGGGTCTTTGTTCGCCCTACCCAAGAAGTTTAATAGTGCATTTCACTCGTCATTTCATGCGCTTTGCGATGCCGCTTAGCCGAATAAGCTATCTGAAATTGGAGCGACGTATATTGAACAAATGTGATAGAATTTCGCTGAATTCTTATATTAACCAAAATATAAAATGATCTAATCGGGTCTCTGATTGCCCTATCATAGAAGTTTAAGAGTGCATTTTACTCGCCCTTTCGTGCGCTGTGAGATGCCGCTTAGCCCAATACGCTATCTGAAATAGAAGCGACGTAAATTGAACAAATGTGATAGAATTTCGCTGAATTCTTATATTAACCAAAATATAAAATGATCTAATGGGGTCTCTGTTTGCCCTACCCTAGAAGTTTAATAGTGCATTTTACTCGCCATTTCTTGCGCTTTGAGATGCCACTTAGCACAAGTCGCTATCTGAAATAGGAGCGATGTAAATTGAACAAATGTGATAGAATTTCGCTGACTTCTTATATTAACCAAAATATAAAATGATCTAATCGGGTCTCTGATTGCCCTATCATAGAAGTTTAACAGTGCATTTTACTCGCCATTCCACGCGCTTTAAGTTGCCGCCTAGCCCAGCACGCTATCTGAAATAGGAGCTACGTAAGTTGAACAAATGTCACAGATTTACGCTGAATTCTTATATTAACCGTAATATAAAATGATCTAATCGGGTCTCTGATTGCCCTACCCTAGAAGTTCAATAGTGCATTTTACTCGCCATTTCATGCGCTTTGAGATGCCGCTTAGACCAATACGCTATCTGAAATAGGAGCGACGTAAATTAAACAAATCTGATAGAACTTCGCTGAATTCTTATATTAACCATAATATAAAATGATCTAATCGGGTCTCTGATTGCCCTATCATAGAAGTTTAAGAGTGCATTTTACTCGCCCTTTCGTGCGCTGTGAGATGCCGCTTAGCCCAATACGCAAACTGAAATAGGAGCGACGTAAATTGAACAAATGTGATAGAATTTCGCTGAATTCTTATATTAACCAAAATATAAAATGATCTAATCGGGTCTCTGATTGCCCTACCCTAGAAGTTTAATAGTGCATTTTACTCGCCATTTCATGCGCTTTGAGATGCCGCTTAGCCCAATACGCTATCTGAAATAGGAGCGACGTAAATTGAACAAATGTGATAGAATTTCGCTGGATTCTTATATTAACCAAAATATAAAATGATCTAATCGGGTCTCTGATTGCCCTATCATAGAAGTTTAAGAGTGCATTTTACTCGCCATTCCACGCGCTTTAAGTTGCCGCCTAGCCCAGTACGCTATCTGAAATAGGAGCTACGTAAGTTGAACAAATGTCACAGAATTACGCTGCATTCTTATGTTAACCGTAATATAAAATGATCTAATCAGGTCTCTGTTTGCCTTATCCTAGAAGTTTAAGAGTGCATTTTACTCGCCATTTCATGCGCTTTGAGATGCCGCTTAGCCCAATACGCTATCTGAAATAGGAGCGACGTAAATTGAACAAATGTGATAGAATTTCGCTGAATTCTTATATTAACCAAAATATAAAATGATCTAATCGGGTCTCTGATTGCCCTACCCTAGAAGTTCAATAGTGCATTTTACTCGCCATTTCATGCGCTTTGAGATGCCGCTTAGACCAATACGCTATCTGAAATAGGAGCGACGTAAATTAAACAAATCTGATAGAACTTCGCTGAATTCTTATATTAACCATAATATAAAATGATCTAATCGGGTCTCTGATTGCCCTACCCTAGAAGTTTAATAGTGCATTTTACTCACCATTCCACGCGCTTTAAGTTGCCGCCTAGCCCAGTACGCTATCTGAAATAGGAGCTACGTAAGTTGAACAAATGTCACAGAATTACGCTGAATTCTTATATTAACCGTAATATAAAATGATCTAATCGGGTCTCTGTTTGCCTTATCCTAGAAGTTTAATAGTGCATTTTACTCGTCAATTCATGCGCTTTGCGATGCCGCTTAGCCCAATAAGCTATCTGAAATAGGAGCGACGTAAATTGAACAAATGTGATAGAATTTCGCTGAATTCTTATATTAACCAAAATATAAAATGATCTGATCGGGTCTCTGATTGCCCTATCATAGAAGTTTAACAGTGCATTTTACTCGCCATTCCACGCGCTTTAAGTTGCCGCCTAGCCCAGCACGCTATCTGAAATAGGAGTTACGTAAGTTGAACAAATGTCACAGAATTACGCTGAATTCTTATATTAACCGTAATATAAAATGATCTAATCGGGTCTCTGTTTGCCTTATCCTAGAAGTTTAATAGTGCATTTTACTCGCCATTTCATGCGCTTTGAGATGCCGCTTAGCCCAGTACACTATCTGAAATAGGAGCGACGTAAATTGAAAAAATGTGATAGAATTTCCCTGAAATGTTATAGTAAACAAAATATAAAATGATCTATTCGTAACTCTGATTGCCCTATCATAGAAGTTTAGAAGTGCATTTTACTCGCCCTTCCATGCGCTTTAAGATGCCGCCTAGCCCAGTACGCTATCTGAAATAGGAGCGACGTTAGTTGAACAAATGTGATAGAATTACGCTGAATTCTTATATTAACCGTAATATAAAATGATCTATTCGGGTGTCTGTTCGCCCTACCCTAGAAGTTTAATAGTGCATTTCACTCGCCATTCCATGCGCTTTGAGATGCCGCTTAGCCCAATACGCTATCTGAAATAGGAGCGACGTTAATTGAACAAATGTGATAGAATTTCGCTGAATTCTTATATTATCCAAAATATGAAATGATCTTATCGGGTCTCTGATTGCCCTACCCTAGAAGTTTAATAGTACATTTTACTCGCCCTTTCGTGCGCTGTGAGATGCCGCTTAGCCCAATACGCTATCTGAAATAGGAGCGACGTAAATTGAACAAATGTGATAGAATTTCGCTGGATTCTTATATTAACCAAAATATAAAATGATCTAATCGGGTCTCTGATTGCCCTATCATAGAAGTTTAATATTGCATTTTACTCGCCATTCCACGCGCTTTAAGTTGCCGCCTAGCCCAGTACGCTATCTGAAATAGGAGCTACGTAAGTTGAACAAATGTCACAGAATTACGCTGAATTCTTATGTTAACCGTAATATAAAATGATCTAATCGGGTCTCTGTTTGCCTTATCCTAGAAGTTTAATAGTGCATTTTACTCGCCATTTCATGCGCTTTGAGATGCCGCTTAGCCCAATACGCTATCTGAAATAGGAGCGACGTAAATTGAACAAATGTGATAGAATTTCGCTGAATTCTTATATTAACCAAAATATAAAATGATCTAATCGGGTCTCTGATTGCCCTACCCTAGAAGTTTAATAGTGCATTTTACGAGCCATTTCTTGCGCTTTGAGATGCAGCTTAGCCCAATACGCTATCTGAAATAGGAGCGACGTAAATTGAACAAATGTGATAGAATTTCGCTGAATTCTTATATTAACCAAAATATAAAATGATCTAATCGGGTCTCTGATTGCCCTATCATAGAAGTTTAACAGTGCATTTTACTCGCCATTCCACGCGCTTTAAGTTGCCGCCTAGCCCAGCACGCTATCTGAAATAGGAGCTACGTAAGTTGAACAAATGTCACAGAATTACGCCGAATTCTTATATTAACCGTAATATAAAATGATCTAATCGGGTCTCCGTTTGCCTTATCCTAGAAGTTTAATAGTGCATTTTACTCGCCATTTCATGCGCTTTGAGATGCCGCTTAGCCCAATACGCTATCTGAAATAGGAGCGACGTAAATTGAACAAATGTGATAGAATTTCGCTGAATTCTTATATTAACCAAAATATAAAATGATCTAATGGGGTCTCTGTTTGCCCTACCCTAGAAGTTTAATAGTGCATTTTACTCGCCATTTCTTGCGCTTTGAGATGCCACTTAGCACAAGTCGCTATCTGAAATAGGAGCGATGTAAATTGAACAAATGTGATAGAATTTCGCTGAATTCTTATATTAACCTTAATGTAAAATGATCTAATCGGGTCTTTGTTCGCCCTACCCAAGAAGTTTAATAGTGCATTTCACTCGTCATTTCATGCGCTTTGCGATGCCGCTTAGCCGAATAAGCTATCTGAAATTGGAGCGACGTATATTGAACAAATGTGATAGAATTTCGCTGAATTCTTATATTAACCAAAATATAAAATGATCTAATCGGGTCTCTGATTGCCCTATCATAGAAGTTTAAGAGTGCATTTTACTCGCCCTTTCGTGCGCTGTGAGATGCCGCTTAGCCCAATACGCTATCTGAAATAGGAGCGACGTAAATTGAACAAATGTGATAGAATTTCGCTGAATTCTTATATTAACCAAAATATAAAATGATCTAATCGGGTCTCTGATTGCCCTACCCTAGAAGTTTAATAGTGCATTTTACTCGCCATTTCATGCGCTTTGAGATGCCGCTTAGCCCAATACGCTATCTGAAATAGGAGCGACGTAAATTGAACAAATGTGATAGAATTACGCTGAATTCTTATATTAACCGTAATATAAAATGATCTATTCGGGTGTCTGTTCGCCCTACCCTAGAAGTTTAATAGTGCATTTCACTCGCCATTCCATGCGCTTTGAGATGCCGCTTAGCCCAATACGCTATCTGAAATAGGAGCGACGTTAATTGAACAAATGTGATAGAATTTCGCTGAATTCTTATATTATCCAAAATATGAAATGATCTTATCGGGTCTCTGATTGCCCTACCCTAGCAGTTTAATAGTGCATTTTACTCGCCCTTTCGTGCGCTGTGAGATGCCGCTTAGCCCAATACGCTATCTGAAATAGGAGCGACGTAAATTGAACAAATGTGATAGAATTTCGCTGGATTCTTATATTAACGAAAATATAAAATGATCTAATCGGGTCTCTGATTGCCCTACCCTAGAAGTTTAATAGTGCATTTTACTCACCATTCCACGCGCTTTAAGTTGCCGCCTAGCCCAGTACGCTATCTGAAATAGGAGCGACGTAAATTGAACAAATGTGATAGAATTTCGCTGAATTCTTATATTAACCAAAATATGAAATGATCTTATCGGGTCTCTGATTGCCCTACCCTAGAAGTTTAATAGTGCATTTTACTCGCCCTTTCGTGCGCCGTGAGATGCCGCTTAGCCCAATACGCTATCTGAAATAGGAGCGACGTAAATTGAACAAATGTGATAGAATTTCGCTGGATTCTTATATTAACCAAAATATAAAATGATCTAATCGGGTCTCTGATTGCCCTATCGTAGAAGTTTAATAGTGCATTTTACTCGGCATTCCACGCGCTTTAAGTTGCCGCCTAGCCCAGTACGCTATCTGAAATAGGAGCTACGTCAGTTGAACAAATGTCACAGAATTACGCTGCATTCTTATGTTAACCGTAATATAAAATGATCTAATCGGGTCTCTGTTTGCCTTATCCTAGAAGTTTAAGAGTGCATTTTACTCGCCATTTCATGCGCTTTGAGATGCCGCTTAGCCCAATACGCTATCTGAAATAGGAGCGACGTAAATTAAACAAATGTGATAGAACTTCGCTGAATTCTTATATTAACCATAATATAAAATGATCTAATCGGGTCTCTGATTGCCCTACCCTAGAAGTTTAATAGTGCATTTTACTCACCATTCCACGCGCTTTAAGTTGCCGCCTAGCCCAGTACGCTATCTGAAATAGGAGCTACGTAAGTTGAACAAATGTCACAGAATTACGCTGAATTCTTATATTAACCGTAATATAAAATGATCTAATCGGGTCTCCGTTTGCCTTATCCTAGAAGTTTAATAGTGCATTTTACTCGCCATTTCATGCGCTTTGAGATGCCGCTTAGCCCAATACGCTATCTGAAATAGGAGCGACTTAAATTGAACAAATGTGATAGAATTTCGCTGAATTCTTATATTAACCAAAATATAAAATGATCTAATGGGGTCTCTGTTTGCCCTACCCTAGAAGTTTAATAGTGCATTTTACTCGCCATTTCTTGCGCTTTCAGATGCCACTTAGCACAAGTCGCTATCTGAAATAGGAGCGATGTAAATTGAACAAATGTGATAGAATTTCGCTGAATTCTTATATTAACCAAAATATAAAATGATCTAATCGGGTCTCCGATTGCCCTACCCTAGAAGTTTAATAGTGCATTTTACTCGACATTTCATGCGCTTTGAGATGCCGCTTAGCCCAATACGCTATCTGAAATTGGAGCGACGTAAATTGAACAAATGTGATAGAATTTCGCTGAATTCTTATATTAACCAACATATAAAATGATCTAATCGGGTCTCTGATTGCCACACCCTAGAAGTTTAATAGTGCATTTTACTCGCCATTTCATGCGCTTTGAGATGCCGCTTAGACCAATACGCTATCTGAAATAGGAGCGACGTAAATTAAACAAATCTGATAGAACTTCGCTGAATTCTTATATTAACCATAATATAAAATGATCTAATCGGGTCTCTGATTGCCCTACCCTAGAAGTTTAATAGTGCATTTTACTCACCATTCCACGCGCTTTAAGTTGCCGCCTAGCCCAGTACGCTATCTGAAATAGGAGCTACGTAAGTTGAACAAATGTCACAGAATTACGCTGAATTCTTATATTAACCAAAATATAAAATGATCTAATCGGGTCTCCGATTGCCCTACCCTAGAAGTTTAGTAGTGCATTTTACTCACCATTCCACGCGCTTTAAGTTGCCGCCTAGCCCAGTACGCTATCTGAAATAGGAGCGATGTAAATTGAACAAATGTGATAGAATTTCGATTAATTCATTTATTAACCAAAATATATATTGATCTAATCGGGTCTCTGATTGCCCTACCCTAGAAGTTTAATAGTGCATTTTACTCGCCATTTCATGCGCTTTGAGATGCCGCTTAGCCCAATACGCTATCTGAAATAGGAGCGACGTAAATTGAACAAATGTGATAGAATTTCGCTGAATTCTTATATTAACCAAAATATAAAATGATCTAATCGGGTCTCTGATTGCCCTATCATAGAAGATTAATAGTGCATTTTACTCGCCATTCCACGCGCTTTAAGATGCCGCCCAGCCCAGTATGCTATCTGAAATAGGAACGACGTAAATTGAACAAATGTGATAGAAGTTCCCTGAATACTTATATTAACCTTAATGTAAAATGATCTAATCGGGTCTCTGTTCGCCCTGCCCTAGAAGTTTAATAGTGCATTTTACTCGCCATATCATGTGCTTTGAAATGCCGCTTAGCCCAATACGCTATCTGAAATAGGAGCGACGTAAATTGAACAAATGTGATAGAATTTCGCTGAATTCTTATATTAACCAAAATATGAAATGATCTTATCGGGTCTCTGATTGCCCTACCCTAGAAGTTTAATAGTGCATTTTACTCGCCCTTCCGTGCGCTGTGAGATGCCGCTTAGCCCAATACGCTATCTGAAATAGGAGCGACGTAAATTGAACAAATGTGATAGAATTTCGCTGAATCCTTAAATTAACCATAATATGAAATGATCTAATCGGGTCTCCGTTTGCCTTATCCTAGAAGTTTAATAGTGCATTTTACTCGCCATTTCATGCGCTTTGAGATGCCGCTTAGCCCAATACGCTATCTGAAATAGAAGCGACGTAAATTGAACAAATGTGATAGAATTTCGCTGAATTCTTATATTAACCAAAATATAAAATGATCTAATGGGGTCGCTGTTTGCCCTACCCTAGAAGTTTAATAGTGCATTTTACTCGCCATTTCTTGCGCTTTGAGATGCCACTTAGCACAAGTCGCTATCTGAAATAGGAGCGATGTAAATTGAACAAATGTGATAGAATTTCGCTGACTTCTTATATTAACCAAAATATAAAATGATCTAATCGGGTCTCTGATTGCCCTATCATAGAAGTTTAACAGTGCATTTTACTCGCCATTCCACGCGCTTTAAGTTGCCGCCTAGCCCAGCACGCTATCTGAAATAGGAGCTACGTAAGTTGAACAAATGTCACAGATTTACGCTGAATTCTTATATTAACCGTAATATAAAATGATCTAATCGGGTCTCCGTTTGCCTTATCCTAGAAGTTTAATAGTGCATTTTACTCGCCATTTCATGCGCTTTGAGATGCCGCTTAGCCCAATACGCTATCTGAAATAGAAGCGACGTAAATTGAACAAATGTGATAGAATTTCGCTGAATTCTTATATTAACCAAAATATAAAATGATCTAATGGGGTCTCTGTTTGCCCTACCCTAGAAGTTTAATAGTGCATTTTACTCGCCATTTCTTGCGCTTTGAGATGCCACTTAGCACAAGTCGCTATCTGAAATAGGAGCGATGTAAATTGAACAAATGTGATAGAATTTCGCTGAATTCTTATATTAACCTTAATGTAAAATGATCTAATCGGGTCTTTGTTCGCCCTACCCAAGAAGTTTAATAGTGCATTTCACTCGTCATTTCATGCGCTTTGCGATGCCGCTTAGCCCAATAAGCTATCTGAAATTGGAGCAACGTATATTGAACAAATGTGATAGAATTTCGCTGAATTCTTATATTAACCAAAATATAAAATGATCTAATCGGGTCTCTGATTGCCCTACCCTAGAAGTTTAATAGTGCATTTTACTCGCCATTTCTTGCGCTTTGAGATGCCACTTAGCACAAGTCGCTATCTGAAATAGGAGCGATGTAAATTGAACAAATGTGATAGAATTTCGCTGAATTCTTATATTAACCTTAATGTAAAATGATCTAATCGGGTCTTTGTTCGCCCTACCCAAGAAGTTTAATAGTGCATTTCACTCGTCATTTCATGCGCTTTGCGATGCCGCTTAGCCCAATAAGCTATCTGAAATTGGAGCAACGTATATTGAACAAATGTGATAGAATTTCGCTGAATTCTTATATTAACCAAAATATAAAATGATCTAATCGGGTCTCTGATTGCCCTATCATAGAAGTTTAATAGTGCATTTTACTCGCCATTCCACGCGCTTTAAGATGCCGCCTAGCCCAGTACGCTATCTGAAATAGGAGCGACGTAAATTGAACAAATGTGATAGAATTTCGCTGAATTCTTATATTAACCAAAATATAAAATGATCTCATCCGGTCTCTGTTTGCCCTAACCTAGAAGTTTAATAGTGCATTTTACGAGCCATTTCTTACGCTTTGAGATGCAGCTTAGCCCAATACGCTATCTGAAATAGGAGCGACGTAAATTGAACAAATGTGATAGAACTTCGCTGGATTCTTATATTAACCAAAATATAAAATGATCTAATCGGGTCTCTGATTGCCCTATCATAGAAGTTTAACAGTGCATTTTACTCGCCATTCCACGCGCTTTAAGTTGCCGCCTAGCCCAGCACGCTATCTGAAATAGGAGCTGCGTAAGTTGAACAAATGTCACAGAATTACGCTGAATTCTTATATTAACCCTAATATAAAATGATCTAATCGGGTCTCTGATTGCCCTACCCTAGAAGTTTAATAGTGCATTTTACTCACCATTCCACGCGCTTTAAGTTGCCGCCTAGCCCAATACGCTATCTGAAATAGGAGCGACGTAAATTGAACAAATGTGATAGAATTTCGCTGAATTCTCATATTAACCAAAATATAAAATGATCTAATGGGGTCTCTGTTTGCCCTACCCTAGAAGTTTAATAGTGCATTTTACTCGCCATTTCTTGCGCTTTGAGATGCCACTTAGCACAAGTCGCTATCTGAAATAGGAGCGATGTAAATTGAACAAATGTGATAGAATTTCGCTGAATTCTTATATTAACCTTAATGTAAAATGATCTAATCGGGTCTTTGTTCGCCCTACCCAAGAAGTTTAATAGTGCATTTCACTCGTCATTTCATGCGCTTTGCGATGCCGCTTAGCCCAATAAGCTATCTGAAATTGGAGCGACGTATATTGAACAAATGTGATAGAATTTCGCTGAATTCTTATATTAACCAAAATATAAAATGATCTAATCGGGTCTCTGATTGCCCTATCATGGAAGTTTAATAGTGCATTTTACTGGCCATTCCACGCGCTTTTAGATGCCGCCTAGCCCAGTACGCTATCTGAAATAGGAGCTACGTAAGTTGAACGAATGTGGCACAATTACGCTGATTTCTTATATTAACCGTAATATAAAATGATCTAATCGGGTCTCTGTTTGCCTTATCCTAGAAGTTTAATAGTGCATTTTACTCGCCATTTCATGCGCTTTGAGATGCCTCTTAGCCCAATACGCTATCTGAAATAGAAGCGACGTAAATTGAACAAATGTGATAGAATTTCGCTGAATTCTTATATTAACCAAAATATAAAATGATCTAATCCGGTCTCTGTTTGCCCTACCCTAGAAGTTTAATAGTGCATTTTACGAGCCATTTCTCGCGCTTTGAGATGCAGCTTAGCCCAATACGCTATCTGAAATAGGAGCGACGTAAATTGAACAAATGTGATAGAATTTCGCTGAATTCTTATATTAACCAAAATATGAAATGATCTTATCGGGCCCTGATTGCCCTACCCTAGAAGTTTAATAGTGCATTTTACTCGCCCTTTCGTGCGCTGTGAGATGCCGCTTAGCCCAATACGCTATCTGAAATAGGAGCGACGTAAATTGAACAAATGTGATAGAATTTCGCTGGATTCTTATATTAACCAAAATATAAAATTATCTAATCGGGTCTCTGATTGCCCTATCGTAGAAGTTTAATAGTGCATTTTACTCGCCATTCCACGCGCTTTAAGTTGCCGCCTAGCCCAGTACGCTATCTGAAATAGGAGCTACGTAAGTTGAACAAATGTCACAGAATTACGCTGCATTCTTATGTTAACCGTAATATAAAATGATCTAATCGGGTCTCTGTTTGCCTTATCCTAGAAGTTTAATAGTGCATTTTACTCGTCAATCCATGCGCTTTGCGATGCCGCTTAGCCCAATAAGCTATCTGAAATAGGAGCGACGTAAATTGAACAAATGTGATAGAATTTCGCTGAATTCTTGTATTAACCAAAATATAAAATGCTCTAATCGGGTCTCTGATTGCCCTATCATAGAAGTTTAATAGTGCATTTTACTCGCCATTCCACGCGCTTTAAGATGCCGCCTAGCCCAGTACGCTATCTGAAATAGGAGCTACGTAAGTTGAACGAATGTGACAGAATTACGCTGATTTCTTATATTAACCGTAATATAAAATGATCTAATCGGGTCTCTGTTTGCCTTATCCTAGAAGTTTAATAGTGCATTTTACTCGCCATTTCATGCGCTTTGAGATGCCTCTTAGCCCAATACGCTATCTGAAATAGGAGCGACGTAAATTGAACAAATGTGATAGAATTTCGCTGAATTCTTATATTAACCAAAATATAAAATGATCTAATCCGGTCTCTGTTTGCCCTACCCTAGAAGTTTAATAGTGCATTTTACGAGCCATTTCTTGCGCTTTGAGATGCAGCTTAGCCCAATACGCTATCTGAAATAGGAGCGACGTAAATTGAACAAATGTGATAGAATTTCGCTGAATTCTTATATTAACCAAAATATGAAATGATCTTATCGGGTCTCTGATTGCCCTACCCTAGAAGTTTAATAGTGCATTTTACTCGCCCTTTCGTGCGCTGTGAGATGCCGCTTAGCCCAATACGCTATCTGAAATAGGAGCGACGTAAATTGAACAAATGTGATAGAATTTCGCTGGACTCTTATATTAACCAAAATATAAAATGATCTAATCGGGTCTCTGATTGCCCTATCATAGAAGTTTAAGAGTGCATTTTGCTCGCCATTCCACGCGCTTTAAGTTGCCGCCTAGCCCAGTACGCTATCTGAAACAGGAGCTACGTAAGTTGAACAAATGTCACAGAATTACGCTGCATTCTTATGTTAACCGTAATATAAAATGATCTAATCAGGTCTCTGTTTGCCTTATCCTAGAAGTTTAAGAGTGCATTTTACTCGCCATTTCATGCGCTTTGAGATGCCGCTTAGCCCAATACGCTATCTGAAATAGGAGCGACGTAAATTGAACAAATGTGATAGAATTTCGCTGAATTCTTATATTAACCAAAATATAAAATGATCTAATCGGGTCTCTGATTGCCCTACCCTAGAAGTTTAATAGTGCATTTTACTCACCATTTCATGCGCTTTGAGATGCCGCTTAGCCCAATACGCTATCTGAAATTGGAGCGACGTAAATTGAACAAATGTGATAGAATTTCGCTGAATTCTTATATTAACCAAAATATAAAATGATCTAATCGGGTCTCTGATTGCCCTACCCTGGAAGTTTAATAGTGTATTTTACTCGCCATTTCATGCGCTTTGAGATGCCGCTTAGACCAATACGCTATCTGAAATAGGAGCGACGTAAATTAAACAAATGTGATAGAACTTCGCTGAATTCTTATATTAACCATAATATAAAATGATCTAATCGGGTCTCTGATTGCCCTACCCTAGAAGTTTAATAGTGCATTTTACTCACCATTCCACGCGCTTTAAGTTGCCGCCTAGCCCAGTACGCTATCTGAAATAGGAGCTACGTAAGTTGAACAAATGTCACAGAATTACGCTGAATTCTTATATTAACCGTAATATAAAATGATCTAATCGGGTCTCTGTTTGCCTTATCCTAGAAGTTTAATAGTGCATTTTACTCGTCAATTCATGCGCTTTGCGATGCCGCTTAGCCCAATAAGCTATCTGAGATAGGAGCGACGTAAATTGAACAAATGTGATAGAATTTCGCTGAATTCTTATATTAACCAAAATATAAAATGATCTAATCGGGTCTCTGATTGCCCTATCATAGAAGTTTAATAGTGCATTTTACGAGCCATTTCTTGCGCTTTGAGATGCAGCTTAGCCCAATACGCTATCTGAAATAGGAGCGACGTAAATTGAACAAATGTGATAGAATTTCGCTGAATTCTTATATTAACCAAAATATGAAATGATCTTATCGGGTCTCTGATTGCCCTACCCTAGAAGCTTAATAGTGCATTTTACTCGCCCTTTCGTGCGCTGTGAGATGCCGCTTAGCCCAATACGCTATCTGAAATAGGAGCGACGTAAATTGAACAAATGTGATAGAATTTCGCTGGATTCTTATATTAACCAAAATATAAAATGATCTAATCGGGTCTCTGATTGCCCTACCCTAGAAGTTTAATAGTGCATTTTAGTCGCCATTTCATGCGCTTTGAGATGCCGCTTAGCCCAATACGTTATCTGAAATAGGAGCGACGTAAATTTAACAAATGTGATAGAATTTCGCTGAATTATTAAATTAACCATAATATAAAATGATCTAATGGGGTCTCTGTTTGCCCTACCCTAGAAGTTTAATAGTGCATTTTACTCGCCATTTCTTGCGTTTTGAGATGCCACTTAGCACAAGTCGCTATCTGAAATAGGAGCGATGTAAATTGAACAAATGTGATAGAATTTCGCTGAATTCTTATATTAACCTTAATGTAAAATGATCTAATCGGGTCTTTGCTCGCCCTACCCAAGAAGTTTAATAGTGCATTTCACTCGTCATTTCATGCGCTTTGCGATGCCGCTTAGCCCAATAAGCTATCTGAAATTCGAGCGACGTATATTGAACAAATGTGATAGAATTTCGCTGAATTCTTATATTAACCAAAATATAAAATGATCTAATCGGGTCTCTGATTGCCCTATCATAGAAGTTTAATAGTGCATTTTTCTCGCCATTCCACGCGCTTTAAGATGCCGCCTAGCCCAGTACGCTATCTGAAATAGGAGCTACGTAAGTTGAACGAATGTGACAGAATTACGCTGATTTCTTATATTAACCGTAATATAAAATGATCTAATCGGGTCTCTGTTTGCCTTATCCTAGAAGTTTAATAGTGCATTTTACTCGCCATTTCATGCGCTTTGAGATGCCTCTTAGCCCATTACGCTATCTGAAATAGGAGCGACGTAAATTGAACAAATGTGATAGAATTTCGCTGAATTCTTATATTAACCAAAATATAAAATGATCTAATGGGGTCTCTGTTTGCCCTACCCTAGAAGTTTAATAGTGCATTTTACTCGCCATTTCTTGCGCTTTGAGATGCCACTTAGCACAAGTCGCTATCTGAAATAGGAGCGATGTAAATTGAACAAATGTGATAGAATTTCGCTGAATTCTTATATTAACCTTAATGTAAAATGATCTAATCGGGTCTTTGTTCGCCCTACCCAAGAAGTTTAATAGTGCATTTCACTCGTCATTTCATGCGCTTTGCGATGCCGCTTAGCCCAATAAGCTATCTGAAATTGGAGCAACGTATATTGAACAAATGTGATAGAATTTCGCTGAATTCTTATATTAACCAAAATATAAAATGATCTAATCGGGTCTCTGATTGCCCTATCATAGAAGTTTAATAGTGCATTTTACTCGCCATTCCACGCGCTTTAAGATGCCGCCTAGCCCAGTACGCTATCTGAAATAGGAGCGACGTAAATTGAACAAATGTGATAGAATTTCGCTGAATTCTTATATTAACCAAAATATAAAATGATCTAATCCGGTCTCTGTTTGCCCTAACCTAGAAGTTTAATAGTGCATTTTACGAGCCATTTCTTACGCTTTGAGATGCAGCTTAGCCCAATACGCTATCTGAAATAGGAGCGACGTAAATTGAACAAATGTGATAGAATTTCGCTGAATACTTATATTAACCAAAATATGAAATGATCTTATCGGGTCTCTGATTGCCCTACCCTAGAAGTTTAATAGTACATTTTACTCGCCCTTTCGTGCGCTGTGAGATGCCGCTTAGCCCAATACGCTATCTGAAATAGGAGCGACGTAAATTGAACAAATGTGATAGAATTTCGCTGGATTCTTATATTAACCAAAATATAAAATGATCTAATCGGGTCTCTGATTGCCCTATCATAGAAGTTTAATAGTGTATTTTACTCGCCATTCCACGCGCTTTAAGTTGCCGCCTAGCCCAGTACGCTATCTGAAATAGGAGCTACGTAAGTTGAACAAATGTCACAGAATTACGCTGCATTCTTATGTTAACCGTAATATAAAATGATCTAATCGGGTCTCTGTTTGCCTTATCCTAGAAGTTTAAGAGTGCATTTTACTCGCCATTTCATGCGCTTTGAGATGCCGCTTAGCCCAATACGCTATCTGAAATAGGAGCGACGTAAATTAAACAAATGTGATAGAACTTCGCTGGATTCTTATATTAACCAAAATATAAAATGATCTAATCGGGTCTCTGATTGCCCTATCATAGAAGTTTAACAGTGCATTTTACTCGCCATTCCACGCGCTTTAAGTTGCCGCCTAGCCCAGCACGCTATCTGAAATAGGAGCTGCGTAAGTTGAACAAATGTCACAGAATTACGCTGAATTCTTATATTAACCCTAATATAAAATGATCTAATCGGGTCTCTGATTGCCCTACCCTAGAAGTTTAAGAGTGCATTTTACGAGCCATTTCTTGCGCTTTGAGATGCAGCTTAGCCCAATACGCTATCTGAAATAGGAGCGACGTAAATTGAACAAATGTGATAGAATTTCGCTGAATTCTTATATTAACCAAAATATAAAATGATCTAATCGGGTCTCTGATTGCCCTACCCTAGAAGTTTAATAGTGCATTTTACTCACCATTCCACGCGCTTTAAGTTGCCGCCTAGCCCAGTACGCTATCTGAAATAGGAGCTACGTAAGTTGAACAAATGTCACAGAATTACGCTGAATTCTTATATTAACCGTAATATAAAATGATCTAATCGGGTCTCTGTTTGCCTTATCCTAGAAGTTTAATAGTGCATTTTACTCGTCAATTCATGCGCTTTGCGATGCCGCTTAGCCCAATAAGCTATCTGAAATAGGAGCGACGTAAATTGAACAAATGTGATAGAATTTCGCTGAATTCTTATATTAACCAAAATATAAAATGATCTGATCGGGTCTCTGATTGCCCTATCATAGAAGTTTAACAGTGCATTTTACTCGCCATTCCACGCGCTTTAAGTTGCCGCCTAGCCCAGCACGCTATCTGAAATAGGAGCTACGTAAGTTGAACAAATGTCACAGAATTACGCTGAATTCTTATATTAACCGTAATATAAAATGATCTAATCGGGTCTCTGTTTGCCTTATCCTAGAAGTTTAATAGTGCATTTTACTCGCCATTTCATGCGCTTTGAGATGCCGCTTAGCCCAGTACACTATCTGAAATAGGAGCGACGTAAATTGAAAAAATGTGATAGAATTTCCCTGAAATGTTATAGTAAACAAAATATAAAATGATCTATTCGTAACTCTGATTGCCCTATCATAGAAGTTTAGAAGTGCATTTTACTCGCCCTTCCACGCGCTTTAAGATGCCGCTTAGCCCAGTACGCTATCTGAAATAGGAGCGACGTTAGTTGAACGAATGTGATAGAATTACGCTGCATTCTTATATTAACCGTAATATAAAATGATCTATTCGGGTGTCTGTTCGCCCTACCCTAGAAGTTTAATAGTGCATTTCACTCGCCATTCCATGCGCTTTGAGATGCCGCTTAGCCCAATACGCTATCTGAAATAGGAGCGACGTAAATTGAACAAATGTGATAGAATTTCGCTGAATTCTTATATTAACCAAAATATGAAATGATCTTATCGGGTCTCTGATTGCCCTACCCTAGAAGTTTAATAGTGCATTTTACTCGCCCTTTCGTGCGCTTTGAGATGCCGCTTAGCCCAATACGCTATCTCAAATAGGAGCCACGTAAATTGAACAAATGTGATAGAATTTCGCTGAATTCTTATATTAACCAAAATATAAAATGATCTAATCGGGTCTCTGATTGCCCTACCCTAGAAGTTTAATAGTGCATTTTACTCGCCATTTCATGCGCTTTGAGATGCCGCTTAGCCCAATACGCTATCTGAAATAGGAGCGACGTAAATTAAACGAATGTGATAGAACTTCGCTGAATTCTTATATTAACCATAATATAAAATGATCTAATCGGGTCTCTGATTGCCCTACCCTAGAAGTTTAATAGTGCATTTTACTCACCATTCCACGCGCTTTAAGTTGCCGCCTAGCCCAGTACGCTATCTGAAATAGGAGCTACGTAAGTTGAACAGATGTCACAGAATTACGCTGAATTCTTATATTAACCGTAATATAAAATGATCTAATCGGGTCTCTGTTTGCCTTATCCTAGAAATTTAATAGTGCATTTTACTCGTCAATTCATGCGCTTTGCGATGCCGCTTAGCCCAATAAGCTATCTGAGATAGGAGCGACGTAAATTGAACAAATGTGATAGAATTTCGCTGAATTCTTATATTAACCAAAATATAAAATGATCTAATCGGGTCTCTGATTGCCCTATCATAGAAGTTTAACAGTGCATTTTACTCGCCATTCCACGCGCTTTACGTTGCCGCCTAGCCCAGTACGCTATCTGAAATAGGAGCTACGTAAGTTGAACAGATGTCACAGAATTACGCTGAATTCTTATATTAACCGTAATATAAAATGATCTAATCGGGTCTCTGTTTGCCTTATCCTAGAAATTTAATAGTGCATTTTACTCGTCAATTCATGCGCTTTGCGATGCCGCTTAGCCCAATAAGCTATCTGAGATAGGAGCGACGTAAATTGAACAAATGTGATAGAATTTCGCTGAATTCTTATATTAACCAAAATATAAAATGATCTAATCCGGTCTCTGTTTGCCCTACCCTAGAAGTTTAATAGTGCATTTTACGAGCCATTTCTTGCGCTTTGAGATGCAGCTTAGCCCAATACGCTATCTGAAATAGGAGCGACGTAAATTGAACAAATGTGATAGAATTTCGCTGAATTCTTATATTAACCAAAATATGAAATGATCTTATCGGGTCTCTGATTGCCCTACCCTAGAAGCTTAATAGTGCATTTTACTCGCCCTTTCGTGCGCTGTGAGATGCCGCTTAGCCCAATACGCTATCTGAAATAGGAGCGACGTAAATTGAACAAATGTGATAGAATTTCGCTGGATTCTTATATTAACCAAAATATAAAATGATCTAATCGGGTCTCTGATTGCCCTACCCTAGAAGTTTAATAGTGCATTTTACTCGCCATTTCATGCGCTTTGAGATGCCGCTTAGCCCAATACGTTATCTGAAATAGGAGCGACGTAAATTTAACAAATGTGATAGAATTTCGCTGAATTATTGAATTAACCATAATATAAAATGATCTAATGGGGTCTCTGTTTGCCCTACCCTAGAAGTTTAATAGTGCATTTTACTCGCCATTTCTTGCGTTTTGAGATGCCACTTAGCACAAGTCGCTATCTGAAATAGGAGCGATGTAAATTGAACAAATGTGATAGAATTTCGCTGAATTCTTATATTAACCTTAATGTAAAATGATCTAATCGGGTCTTTGCTCGCCCTACCCAAGAAGTTTAATAGTGCATTTCACTCGTCATTTCATGCGCTTTGCGATGCCGCTTAGCCCAATAAGCTATCTGAAATTCGAGCGACGTATATTGAACAAATGTGATAGAATTTCGCTGAATTCTTATATTAACCAAAATATAAAATGATCTAATCGGGTCTCTGATTGCCCTATCATAGAAGTTTAATAGTGCATTTTACTCGCCATTCCACGCGCTTTAAGATGCCGCCTAGCCCAGTACGCTATCTGAAATAGGAGCTACGTAAGTTGAACGAATGTGACAGAATTACGCTGATTTCTTATATTAACCGTAATATAAAATGATCTAATCGGGTCTCTGTTTGCCTTATCCTAGAAGTTTAATAGTGCATTTTACTCGCCATTTCATGCGCTTTGAGATGCCTCTTAGCCCATTACGCTATCTGAAATAGGAGCGACGTAAATTGAACAAATGTGATAGAATTTCGCTGAATTCTTATATTAACCAAAATATAAAATGATCTAATCCGGTCTCTGTTTGCCCTACCCTAGAAGTTTAATAGTGCATTTTACGAGCCATTTCTTGCGCTTTGAGATGCAGCTTAGCCCAATACGCTATCTGAAATAGGAGCGACGTAAATTGAACAAATGTGGTAGAATTTCGTTGATTTCATATATTAACCAAAATATAAAATGATCCAACCGGGTCTCTGATTACCCTATCATAGAAGTTTAGTAGTGAATTTTACTCGCCCTTCCACGCGCTTTAAGATGCCGCTTGGCCCAATAAGCTATCTGAAATAGGAGCGACGTAAATTGAACAAATGTGATAGAATTTCGCTGAATTCTTATATTAACCAAAATACAAAATGATCTAATCAGGTCTCTGATTGCCCTATCATAGAAGTTTAACAGTGCATTTTACTCGCCATTCCACGCGCTTTAAGTTGCTGCCCAGCCCAGCACGCTATCTGAAGTAGGAGCTACGTAAGTTGAACGAATGTGGCACAATTACGCTGATTTCTTATATTAACCGTAATATAAAATGATCTAATCGGGTCTCTGTTTGCCTTATCCTAGAAGTTTAATAGTGCATTTTACTCGCCATTTCATGCGCTTTGAGATGCCTCTTAGCCCAATACGCTATCTGAAATAGGAGCGACGTAAATTGAACAAATGTGATAGAATTTCGCTGAATTCTTATATTAACCAAAATATAAAATGATCTAATCCGGTCTCTGTTTGCCCTACCCTAGAAGTTTAATAGTGCATTTTACGAGCCATTTCTTACGCTTTGAGATGCAGCTTAGCCCAATACGCTATCTGAAATAGGAGCGACGTAAATTGAACAAATGTGATAGAATTTCGCTGAATTCTTATATTAACCAAAATATGAAATGATCTTATCGGGTCTCTGATTGCCCTACCCTAGAAGTTTAATAGTACATTTTACTCGCCCTTTCGTGCGCTGTGAGATGCCGCTTAGCCCAATACGCTATCTGAAATAGGAGCGACGTAAATTGAACAAATGTGATAGAATTTCGCTGGATTCTTATATTAACCAAAATATAAAATGATCTAATCGGGTCTCTGATTGCCCTGTCATAGAAGTTTAATAGTGTATTTTACTCGCCATTCCACGCGCTTTAAGTTGCCGCCTAGCCCAGTACGCTATCTGAAATAGGAGCTACGTAAGTTGAACAAATGTCACAGAATTACGCTGCATTCTTATGTTAACCGTAATATAAAATGATCTAATCGGGTCTCTGTTTGCCTTATCCTAGAAGTTTAAGAGTGCATTTTACTCGCCATTTCATGCGCTTTGAGATGCCGCTTAGCCCAATACGCTATCTGAAATAGGAGCGACGTAAATTAAACAAATGTGATAGAACTTCGCTGGATTCTTATATTAACCAAAATATAAAATGATCTAATCGGGTCTCTGATTGCCCTATCATAGAAGTTTAACAGTGCATTTTACTCGCCATTCCACGCGCTTTAAGTTGCCGCCTAGCCCAGCACGCTATCTGAAATAGGAGCTACGTAAGTTGAACAAATGTCACAGAATTACGCTGAATTCTTATATTAACCATAATATAAAATGATCTAATCGGGTCTCTGATTGCCCTACCCTAGAAGTTTAATAGTGCATTTTACTCACCATTCCACGCGCTTTAAGTTGCCGCCTAGCCCAATACGCTATCTGAAATAGGAGCGACGTAAATTGAACAAATGTGATAGAATTTCGCTGAATTCTTATATTAACCAAAATATAAAATGATCTAATGGGGTCTCTGTTTGCCCTACCCTAGAAGTTTAATAGTGCATTTTACTCGCCATTTCTTGCGCTTTGAGATGCCACTTAGCACAAGTCGCTATCTGAAATAGGAGCGATGTAAATTGAACAAATGTGATAGAATTTCGCTGAATTCTTATATTAACCTTAATGTAAAATGATCTAATCGGGTCTTTGTTCGCCCTACCCAAGAAGTTTAATAGTGCATTTCACTCGTCATTTCATGCGCTTTGCGATGCCGCTTAGCCCAATAAGCTATCTGAAATTGGAGCGACGTATATTGAACAAATGTGATAGAATTTCGCTGAATTCTTATATTAACCAAAATATAAAATGATCTAATCGGGTCTCTGATTGCCCTATCATGGAAGTTTAATAGTGCATTTTACTGGCCATTCCACGCGCTTTTAGATGCCGCCTAGCCCAGTACGCTATCTGAAATAGGAGCTACGTAAGTTGAACGAATGTGGCACAATTACACTGATTTCTTATATTAACCGTAATATAAAATGATCTAATCGGGTCTCTGTTTGCCTTATCCTAGAAGTTTAATAGTGCATTTTACTCGCCATTTCATGCGCTTTGAGATGCCTCTTAGCCCAATACGCTATCTGAAATAGGAGCGACGTAAATTGAACAAATGTGATAGAATTTCGCTGAATTCTTATATTAACCAAAATATAAAATGATCTAATCCGGTCTCTGTTTGCCCTACCCTAGAAGTTTAATAGTGCATTTTACGAGCCATTTCTTGCGCTTTGAGATGCAGCTTAGCCGAATACGCTATCTGAAATAGGAGCGACGTAAATTGAACAAATGTGATAGAATTTCGCTGAATTCTTATATTAACCAAAATGTGAAATGATCTTATCGGGCCCTGATTGCCCTACCCTAGAAGTTTAATAGTGCATTTTACTCGCCCTTTCGTGCGCTGTGAGATGCCGCTTAGCCCAATACGCTATCTGAAATAGGAGCGACGTAAATTGAACAAATGTGATAGAATTTCGCTGGATTCTTATATTAACCAAAATATAAAATGATCTAATCGGGTCTCTGATTGCCCTATCGTAGAAGTTTAATAGTGCATTTTACTCACCATTCCACGCGCTTTAAGTTGCCGCCTAGCCCAGTACGCTATCTGAAATAGGAGCTACGTAAGTTGAACGAATGTCACAGAATTACGCTGAATTCTTATGTTAACCGTAATATAAAATGATCTAATCGGGTCTCTGTTTGCCTTATCCTAGAAGTTTAATAGTGCATTTTACTCGTCAATCCATGCGCTTTGCGATGCCGCTTAGCCCAATAAGCTATCTGAAATAGGAGCGACGTAAATTGAACAAATGTGATAGAATTTCGCTGAATTCTTGTATTAACCAAAATATAAAATGCTCTAATCGGGTCTCTGATTGCCCTATCATAGAAGTTTAACAGTGCATTTTACTCGCCATTCCACGCGCTTTGAGATGCCACTTAGCACAAGTCGCTATCTGAAATAGGAGCGATGTAAATTGAACAAATGTGATAGAATTTCGCTGAATTCTTATATTAACCTTAATGTAAAACGATCTAATCGGGTCTATGTTCGCCCTACCCAAGAAGTTTAATAGTGCATTTCACTCGTCATTTCATGCGCTTTGCGATGCCGCTTAGCCCAATACGCTATCTGAAATAGGAGCGACGTAAATTGAACAAATGTGATAGAATTTCGCTGGACTCTTATATTAACCAAAATATAAAATGATCTAATCGGGTCTCTGATTGCCCTATCATAGAAGTTTAAGAGTGCATTTTGCTCGCCATTCCACGCGCTTTAAGTTGCCGCCTAGCCCAGTACGCTATCTGAAATAGGAGCTACGTAAGTTGAACAAATGTCACAGAATTACGCTGCATTCTTATGTTAACCGTAATATAAAATGATCTAATCAGGTCTCTGTTTGCCTTATCCTAGAAGTTTAAGAGTGCATTTTACTCGCCATTTCATGCGCTTTGAGATGCCGCTTAGCCCAATACGCTATCTGAAATAGGAGCGACGTAAATTGAACAAATGTGATAGAATTTCGCTGAATTCTTATATTAACCAAAATATAAAACGATCTAATCTTGTCTCTGATTGCCCTACCCTAGAAGTTTAATAGTGTATTTTACTCGCCATTTCATGCGCTTTGAGATGCCGCTTAGACCAATACGCTATCTGAAATAGGAGCGACGTAAATTAAACAAATGTGATAGAACTTCGCTGAATTCTTATATTAACCATAATATAAAATGATCTAATCGGGTCTCTGATTGCCCTACCCTAGAAGTTTAATAGTGCATTTTACTCACCATTCCACGCGCTTTAAGTTGCCGCCTAGCCCAGTACGCTATCTGAAATAGGAGCTACGTAAGTTGAACGAATGTCACAGAATTACGCTGAATTCTTATATTAACCGTAATATAAAATGATCTAATCGGGTCTCTGTTTGCCTTATCCTAGAAGTTTAATAGTGCATTTTACTCGTCAATTCATGCGCTTTGCGATGCCGCTTAGCCCAATAAGCTATCTGAAATAGGAGCGACGTAAATTGAAAAAATGTGATAGAATTTCCCTGAAATGTTATAGTAAACAAAATATAAAATGATATATTCGTAACTCTGATTGCCCTATCATAGAAGTTTAGAAGTGCATTTTACTCGCCCTTCCACGCGCTTTAAGATGCCGCCTAGCCCAGTACGCTATCTGAAATAGGAGCGACGTTAGTTGAACGAATGTGATAGAATTACGCTGAATTCTTATATTAACCGTAATATAAAATGATCTATTCGGGTGTCTGTTCGCCCTACCCTAGAAGTTTAATAGTGCATTTCACTCGCCATTCCATGCGCTTTGAGATGCCGCTTAGCCCAATACGCTATCTGAAATAGGAGCGACGTAAATTGAACAAATGTGATAGAATTTCGCTGAATTCTTATATTAACCAAAATATGAAATGATCTTATCGGGTCTCTGATTGCCCTACCCTAGAAGTTTAATAGTGCATTTTACTCGCCCTTTCGTGCGCTGTGAGATGCCGCTTAGCCCAATACGCTATCTGAAATAGCAGCGACGTAAATTGAACAAATGTGATAGAATTTCGCTGGATTCTTATATTAACCAAAATATAAAATGATCTAATCGGGTCTCTGATTGCCCTATCATAGAAGTTTCATAGTGCATTTTACTCGCCATTCCACGCGCTTTAAGTTGCCGCCTAGCCCAGTACGCTATCTGAAATAGGAGCTACGTAAGTTGAACAAATGTCACAGAATTACGCTGAATTCTTATGTTAACCGTAATATAAAATGATCTAATCGGGTCTCTGTTTGCCTTATCCTAGAAGTTTAATAGTGCATTTTACTCGCCATTTCATGCGCTTTGAGATGCCGCTTAGCCCAATACGCTATCTGAAATAGGAGCGACGTAAATTGAACAAATGTGATAGAATTTCACTGAATTCTTATATTAACCAAAATATAAAATGATCTAATCGGGTCTCTGATTGCCCTACCCCAGAAGTTTAATAGTGCATTTTACTCACCATTCCACGCGCTTTAAGTTGCCGCCTAGCCCAGTACGCTATCTGAAATAGGAGCTACGTAAGTTGAACAAATGTCACAGAATTACGCTGAATTCTTATATTAACCGTAATATAAAATGATCTAATCGGGTCTCCGTTTGCCTTATCCTAGAAGTTTAATAGTGCATTTTACTCGCCATTCCACGCGCTTTAAGTTGCCGCCTAGCCCAATACGCTATCTGAAATAGGAGCGACGTAAATTGAACAAATGTGATAGAATTTCGCTGAATTCTTATATTAACCAAAATATGAAATGATCTTATCGGGTCTCTGATTGCCCTACCCTAGAAGTTTAATAGTGCATTTTACTCGCCCTTTCGTGCGCTGTGAGATGCCGCTTAGCCCAATACGCTATCTGAAATAGGAGCGACGTAAATTGAACATATGCGATAGAATTTCGCTGGACTCTTATATTAACCAAAATATAAAATGATCTAATCGGGTCTCTGATTGCCCTATCATAGAAGTTTAAGAGTGCATTTTGCTCGCCACTCCACGCGCTTTAAGTTGCCGCCTAGCCCAGTACGCTATCTGAAATAGGAGCTACGTAAGTTGAACAAATGTCACAGAATTACGCTGCATTCTTATGTTAACCGTAATATAAAATGATCTAATCAGGTCTCTGTTTGCCTTATCCTAGAAGTTTAAGAGTGCATTTTACTCGCCATTTCATGCGCTTTGAGATGCCGCTTAGCCCAATACGCTATCTGAAATAGGAGCGACGTAAATTGAACAAATGTGATAGAATTTCGCTGAATTCTTATATTAACCAAAATATAAAATGATCTAATCGGGTCTCTGATTGCCCTACCCTAGAAGTTTAATAGTGCATTTTACTCACCATTTCATGCGCTTTGAGATGCCGCTTAGCCCAATACGCTATCTGAAATTGGAGCGACGTAAATTGAACAAATGTGATAGAATTTCGCTGAATTCTTATATTAACCAAAATATAAAATGATCTAATCGGGTCTCTGATTGCCCTACCCTGGAAGTTTAATAGTGTATTTTACTCGCCATTTCATGCGCTTTGAGATGCCGCTTAGACCAATACGCTATCTGAAATAGGAGCGACGTAAATTAAACAAATGTGATAGAACTTCGCTGAATTCTTATATTAACCATAATATAAAATGATCTAATCGGGTCTCTGATTGCCCTACCCTAGAAGTTTAATAGTGCATTTTACTCACCATTCCACGCGCTTTAAGTTGCCGCCTAGCCCAGTACGCTATCTGAAATAGGAGCTACGTAAGTTGAACAAATGTCACAGAATTACGCTGAATTCTTATATTAACCGTAATATAAAATGATCTAATCGGGTCTCTGTTTGCCTTATCCTAGAAGTTTAATAGTGCATTTTACTCGTCAATTCATGCGCTTTGCGATGCCGCTTAGCCCAATAAGCTATCTGAAATAGGAACGACGTAAATTGAACAAATGTGATAGAATTTCGCTGAATTCTTATATTAACCAAAATATAAAATGATCTGATCGGGTCTCTGATTGCCCTATCATAGAAGTTTAACAGTGCATTTTACTCGCCATTCCACGCGCTTTAAGTTGCCGCCTAGCCCAGCACGCTATCTGAAATAGGAGCTACGTAAGTTGAACAAATGTCACAGAATTACGCTGAATTCTTATATTAACCGTAATATAAAATGATCTAATCGGGTCTCTGTTTGCCTTATCCTAGAAGTTTAATAGTGCATTTTACTCGCCATTTCATGCGCTTTGAGATGCCGCTTAGCCCAGTACACTATCTGAAATAGGAGCGACGTAAATTGAAAAAATGTGATAGAATTTCCCTGAAATGTTATAGTAAACAAAATATAAAATGATCTATTCGTAACTCTGATTGCCCTATCATAGAAGTTTAGAAGTGCATTTTACTCGCCCTTCCACGCGCTTTAAGATGCCGCCTAGCCCAGTACGCTATCTGAAATAGGAGCGACGTTAGTTGAACGAATGTGATAGAATTACGCTGAATTCTTATATTAACCGTAATATAAAATGATCTATTCGGGTGTCTGTTCGCCCTACCCTAGAAGTTTAATAGTGCATTTCACTCGCCATTCCATGCGCTTTGAGATGCCGCTTAGCCCAATACGCTATCTGAAATAGGAGCGACGTAAATTGAACAAATGTGATAGAATTTCGCTGAATTCTTATATTAACCAAAATATGAAATGATCTTATCGGGTCTCTGATTGCCCTACCCTAGAAGTTTAATAGTGCATATTACTCGCCCTTTCGTGCGCTTTGAGATGCCGCTTAGCCCAATACGCTATCTCAAATAGGAGCCACGTAAATTGAACAAATGTGATAGAATTTCGCTGAATTCTTATATTAACCAAAATATAAAATGATGTAATCGGGTCTCTGATTGCCCTACCCTAGAAGTTTAATAGTGCATTTTACTCGCCATTTCATGCGCTTTGAGATGCCGCTTAGCCCAATACGCTATCTGAAATAGGAGCGACGTAAATTAAACGAATGTGATAGAACTTCGCTGAATTCTTATATTAACCATAATATAAAATGATCTAATCGGGTCTCTGATTGCCCTACCCTAGAAGTTTAATAGTGCATTTCACTCGCCATTCCATGCGCTTTGAGATGCCGCTTAGCCCAATACGCTATCTGAAATAGGAGCGACGTAAATTGAACAAATGTGATAGAATTTCGCTGAATTCTTATATTAACCAAAATATGAAATGATCTTATCGGGTCTCTGATTGCCCTACCCTAGAAGTTTAATAGTGCATTTTACTCGCCCTTTCGTGCGCTTTGAGATGCCGCTTAGCCCAATACGCTATCTCAAATAGGAGCCACGTAAATTGAACAAATGTGATAGAATTTCGCTGAATTCTTATATTAACCAAAATATAAAATGATCTAATCGGGTCTCTGATTGCCCTACCCTAGAAGTTTAATAGTGCATTTTACTCGCCATTTCATGCGCTTTGAGATGCCTCTTAGCCCAATACGCTATCTGAAATAGGAGCGACGTAAATTGAACAAATGTGATAGAATTTCGCTGAATTCTTATATTAACCAAAATATAAAATGATCTAATCGGGTCTCTGATTGCCCTATCATAGAAGTTTAACAGTGCATTTTACTCGCCATTCCACGCGCTTTACGTTGCCGCCAAGCCCAGCACGCTATATGAAATAGGAGCTACGTAAGTTGAACAAATGTCACAGAATTACGCTGAATTCTTATATTAACCGTAATATAAAATGATCTAATCGGGTCTCTGTTTGCCTTATCCTAGAAGTTTAATAGTGCATTTTACTCGCCATTTCATGCGCTTTGAGATGCCTCTTAGCCCAATACGCTATCTGAAATAGGAGCGACGTAAATTGAACAAATGTGATAGAATTTCGCTGAATTCTTATATTAACCAAAATATAAAATGATCTAATCCGGTCTCTGTTTGCCCTACCCTAGAAGTTTAATAGTGCATTTTACGAGCCATTTCTTGCGCTTTGAGATGCAGCTTAGCCCAATACGCTATCTGAAATAGGAGCGACGTAAATTGAACAAATGTGATAGAATTTCGCTGAATTCTTATATTAACCAAAATATGAAATGATCTTATCGGGTCTCTGATTGCCCTACCCTAGAAGCTTAATAGTGCATTTTACTCGCCCTTTCGTGCGCTGTGAGATGCCGCTTAGCCCAATACGCTATCTGAAATAGGAGCGACGTAAATTGAACAAATGTGATAGAATTTCGCTGGATTCTTATATTAACCAAAATATAAAATGATCTAATCGGGTCTCTGATTGCCCTACCCTAGAAGTTTAATAGTGCATTTTACTCGCCATTTCATGCGCTTTGAGATGCCTCTTAGCCCAATACGCTATCTGAAATAGGAGCGACGTAAATTGAACAAATGTGATAGAATTTCGCTGAATTCTTATATTAACCAAAATATAAAATGATCTAATCGGGTCTCTGATTGCCCTATCATAGAAGTCTAACAGTGCATTTTACTCGCCATTCCACGCGCTTTACGTTGCCGCCAAGCCCAGCACGCTATATGAAATAGGAGCTACGTAAGTTGAACAAATGTCACAGAATTACGCTGAATTCTTATATTAACCGTAATATAAAATGATCTAATCGGGTCTCTGTTTGCCTTATCCTAGAAGTTTAATAGTGCATTTTACTCGCCATTTCATGCGCTTTGAGATGCCTCTTAGCCCAATACGCTATCTGAAATAGGAGCGACGTAAATTGAACAAATGTGATAGAATTTCGCTGAATTCTTATATTAACCAAAATATAAAATGATCTAATCCGGTCTCTGTTTGCCTTACCCTAGAAGTTTAATAGTGCATTTTACGAGCCATTTCTTGCGCTTTGAGATGCAGCTTAGCCCAATACGCTATCTGAAATAGGAGCGACGTAAATTGAACAAATGTGATAGAATTTCGCTGAATTCTTATATTAACCAAAATATGAAATGATCTTATCGGGTCTCTGATTGCCCTACCCTAGAAGCTTAATAGTGCATTTTACTCGCCCTTTCGTGCGCTGTGAGATGCCGCTTAGCCCAATACGCTATCTGAAATAGGAGCGACGTAAATTGAACAAATGTGATAGAATTTCGCTGGATTCTTATATTAACCAAAATATAAAATGATCTAATCGGGTCTCTGATTGCCCTACCCTAGAAGTTTAATAGTGCATTTTACTCGCCATTTCATGCGCTTTGAGATGCCGCTTAGCCCAATACGTTATCTGAAATAGGAGCGACGTAAATTGAACAAATGTGATAGAATTTCGCTGAATTCTTAAATTAACCATAATATAAAATGATCTAATGGGGTCTCTGTTTGCCCTACCCTAGAAGTTTAATAGTGCATTTTACTCGCCATTTCTTGCGTTTTGAGATGCCACTTAGCACAAGTCGCTATCTGAAATAGGAGCGATGTAAATTGAACAAATGTGATAGAATTTCGCTGAATTCTTATATTAACCTTAATGTAAAATGATCTAATCGGGTCTTTGCTCGCCCTACCCAAGAAGTTTAATAGTGCATTTCACTCGTCATTTCATGCGCTTTGCGATGCCGCTTAGCCCAATAAGCTATCTGAAATTCGAGCGACGTATATTGAACAAATGTGATAGAATTTCGCTGAATTCTTATATTAACCAAAATATAAAATGATCTAATCCGGTCTCTGTTTGCCCTACCCTAGAAGTTTAATAGTGCATTTTACGAGCCATTTCTTGCGCTTTGAGATGCCGCCTAGCCCAGTACGCTATCTGAAATAGGAGCTACGTAAGTTGAACGAATGTGACAGAATTACGCTGATTTCTTATATTAACCGTAATATAAAATGATCTAATCGGGTCTCTGTTTGCCTTATCCTAGAAGTTTAATAGTGCATTTTACTCGCCATTTCATGCGCTTTGAGATGCCGCTTAGCCCAATACGCTATCTGAAATAGGAGCGACGTAAATTGAACAAATGTGATAGAATTTCGCTGGATTCTTATATTAACCAAAATATAAAATGATCTAATCGGGTCTCTGATTGCCCTATCATAGAAGTTTAATAGTGTATTTTACTCGCCATTCCACGCGCTTTAAGTTGCCGCCTAGCCCAGTACGCTATCTGAAATAGGAGCTACGTAAGTTGAACAAATGTCACAGAATTACGCTGCATTCTTATGTTAACCGTAATATAAAATGATCTAATCGGGTCTCTGTTTGCCTTATCCTAGAAGTTTAAGAGTGCATTTTACTCGCCATTTCATGCGCTTTGAGATGCCGCTTAGCCCAATACGCTATCTGAAATAGGAGCGACGTAAATTAAACAAATGTGATAGAATTTCGCTGAATTCTTGTATTAACCAAAATATAAAATGCTCTAATCGGGTCTCTGATTGCCCTATCATAGAAGTTTAACAGTGCATTTTACTCGCCATTCCACGCGCTTTGAGATGCCACTTAGCACAAGTCGCTATCTGAAATAGGAGCGATGTAAATTGAACAAATGTGATAGAATTTCGCTGAATTCTTATATTAACCTTAATGTAAAACGATCTAATCGGGTCTATGTTCGCCCTACCCAAGAAGTTTAATAGTGCATTTTACTCGCCCTTTCGTGCGCTGTGAGATGCCGCTTAGCCCAATACGCTATCTGAAATAGGAGCGACGTAAATTGAACAAATGTGATAGAATTTCGCTGGACTCTTATATTAACCAAGATATAAAATGATCTAATCGGGTCTCTGATTGCCCTATCATGGAAGTTTAATAGTGCATTTTACTGGCCATTCCACGCGCTTTTAGATGCCGCCTAGCCCAGTACGCTATCTGAAATAGTAGCTACGTAAGTTGAACGAATGTGGCACAATTACGCTGATTTCTTATATTAACCGTAATATAAAATGATCTAATCGGGTCTCTGTTTGCCTTATCCTAGAAGTTTAATAGTGCATTTTACTCGCCATTTCATGCGCTTTGAGATGCCTCTTAGCCCAATACGCTATCTGAAATAGGAGCGACGTAAATTGAACAAATGTGATAGAATTTCGCTGAATTCTTATATTAACCAAAATATAAAATGATCTAATCCGGTCTCTGTTTGCCCTACCCTAGAAGTTTAATAGTGCATTTTACGAGCCATTTCTTGCGCTTTGAGATGCAGCTTAGCCCAATACGCTATCTGAAATAGGAGCGACGTAAATTGAACAAATGTGATAGAATTTCGCTGAATTCTTATATTAACCAAAATGTGAAATGATCTTATCGGGCCCTGATTGCCCTACCCTAGAAGTTTAATAGTGCATTTTACTCGACCTTTCGTGCGCTGTGAGATGCCGCTTAGCCCAATACGCTATCTGAAATAGGAGCGACGTAAATTGAACAAATGTGATAGAATTTCGCTGGATTCTTATATTAACCAAAATATAAAATGATCTAATCGGGTCTCTGATTGCCCTATCGTAGAAGTTTAATAGTGCATTTTACTCACCATTCCACGCGCTTTAAGTTGCCGCCTAGCCCAGTACGCTGTCTGAAATAGGAGCTACGTAAGTTGAACGAATGTCACAGAATTACGCTGAATTCTTATGTTAACCGTAATATAAAATGATCTAATCGGGTCTCTGTTTGCCTTATCCTAGAAGTTTAATAGTGCATTTTACTCGTCACTCCATGCGCTTTGCGATGCCGCTTAGCCCAATAAGCTATCTGAAATAGGAGCGACGTAAATTGAACAAATGTGATAGAATTTCGCTGAATTCTTGTATTAACCAAAATATAAAATGCTCTAATCGGGTCTCTGATTGCCCTATCATAGAAGTTTAACAGTGCATTTTACTCGCCATTCCACGCGCTTTGAGATGCCACTTAGCACAAGTCGCTATCTGAAATAGGAGCGATGTAAATTGAACAAATGTGATAGAATTTCGCTGAATTCTTATATTAACCTTAATGTAAAACGATCTAATCGGGTCTATGTTCGCCCTACCCAAGAAGTTTAATAGTGCATTTTACTCGCCCTTTCGTGCGCTGTGAGATGCCGCTTAGCCCAATACGCTATCTGAAATAGGAGCGACGTAAATTGAACAAATGTGATAGAATTTCGCTGGACTCTTATATTAACCAAAATATAAAATGATCGAATCGGGTCTCTGATTGCCCTATCATAGAAGTTTAAGAGTGCATTTTGCTCGCCATTCCACGCGCTTTAAGTTGCCGCCTAGCCCAGTACGCTATCTGAAATAGGAGCTACGTAAGTTGAACAAATGTCACAGAATTACGCTGCATTCTTATGTTAACCGTAATATAAAATGATCTAATCAGGTCTCTGTTTGCCTTATCCTAGAAGTTTAAGAGTGCATTTTACTCGCCATTTCATGCGCTTTGAGATGCCGCTTAGCCCAATACGCTATCTGAAATAGGAGCGACGTAAATTGAACAAATGTGATAGAATTTCGCTGAATTCTTATATTAACCAAAATATAAAATGATCTAATCGGGTCTCTGATTGCCCTACCCTAGAAGTTTAATAGTGCATTTTACTCTCCATTTCATGCGCTTTGAGATGCCGCTTAGCCCAATACGCTATCTGAAATTGGAGCGACGTAAATTGAACAAATGTGACAGAATTTCGCTGAATTCTTATATTAACCAAAATATAAAATGATCTTATCGGGTCTCTGATTGCCCTACCCTAGAAGTTTAATAGTGCATTTTACTCGCCCTTTCGTGCGCTGTGAGATGCCGCTTAGCCCAATACGCTATCTGAAATAGCAGCGACGTAAATTGAACAAATGTGATAGAATTTCGCTGGATTCTTATATTAACCAAAATATAAAATGATCTAATCGGGTCTCTGATTGCCCTATCATAGAAGTTTCATAGTGCATTTTACTCGCCATTCCACGCGCTTTAAGTTGCCGCCTAGCCCAGTACGCTATCTGAAATAGGAGCTACGTAAGTTGAACAAATGTCACAGAATTACGCTGAATTCTTATGTTAACCGTAATATAAAATGATCTAATCGGGTCTCTGTTTGCCTTATCCTAGAAGTTTAATAGTGCATTTTACTCGCCATTTCATGCGCTTTGAGATGCCGCTTAGCCCAGTACACTATCTGAAATAGGAGCGACGTAAATTGAAAAAATGTGATAGAATTTCCCTGAAATGTTATAGTAAACAAAATATAAAATGATCTATTCGTAACTCTGATTGCCCTATCATAGAAGTTTAGAAGTGCATTTTACTCGCCCTTCCACGCGCTTTAAGATGCCGCCTAGCCCAGTACGCTATCTGAAATAGGAGCGACGTTAGTTGAACGAATGTGATAGAATTACGCTGAATTCTTATATTAACCGTAATATAAAATGATCTATTCGGGTGTCTGTTCGCCCTACCCTAGAAGTTTAATAGTGCATTTCACTCGCCATTCCATGCGCTTTGAGATGCCGCTTAGCCCAATACGCTATCTGAAATAGGAGCGACGTAAATTGAACAAATGTGATAGAATTTCGCTGAATTCTTATATTAACCAAAATATGAAATGATCTTATCGGGTCTCTGATTGCCCTACCCTAGAGGGGGGAAGCGGCATTTTACTCGCCCTTTCGTGCGCTTTGAGATGCCGCTTAGCCCAATACGCTATCTGAAATAGGACCGACGCAAATTGAACAAATGTGATAGAATTTCGCTGAATTCTTATATTAACCAAAATATAAAATGATCTAATCGGGTCTCTGATTGCCCTACCCTAGAAGTTTAATAGTGCATTTTACTCGCCATTTCATGCGCTTTGAGATGCCGCTTAGCCCAATACGCTATCTGAAATAGGAGCGACGTAAATTAAACGAATGTGATAGAACTTCGCTGAATTCTTATATTAACCATAATATAAAATGATCTAATCGGGTCTCTGATTGCCCTACCCTAGAAGTTTAATAGTGCATTTTACTCACCATTCCACGCGCTTTATGTTGCCGCCTAGCCCAGTACGCTATCTGAAATAGGAGCTACGTAAGTTGAACAGATGTCACAGAATTACGCTGAATTCTTATATTAACCGTAATATAAAATGATCTAATCGGGTCTCTGTTTGCCTTATCCTAGAAATTTAATAGTGCATTTTACTCGTCAATTCATGCGCTTTGCGATGCCGCTTAGCCCAATAAGCTATCTGAGATAGGAGCGACGTAAATTGAACAAATGTGATAGAATTTCGCTGAATTCTTATATTAACCAAAATATAAAATGATCTAATCGGGTCTCTGATTGCCCTATCATAGAAGTTTAACAGTGCATTTTACTCGCCATTCCACGCGCTTTACGTTGCCGCCTAGCCCAGCACGCTATATGAAATAGGAGCTACGTAAGTTGAACAAATGTCACAGAATTACGCTGAATTCTTATATTAACCGTAATATAAAATGATCTAATCGGGTCTCTGTTTGCCTTATCCTAGAAGTTTAATAGTGCATTTTACTCGCCATTTCATGCGCTTTGAGATGCCTCTTAGCCCAATACGCTATCTGAAATAGGAGCGACGTAAATTGAACAAATGTGATAGAATTTCGCTGAATTCTTATATTAACCAAAATATAAAATGATCTAATCCGGTCTCTGTTTGCCCTACCCTAGAAGTTTAATAGTGCATTTTACGAGCCATTTCTTGCGCTTTGAGATGCAGCTTAGCCCAATACGCTATCTGAAATAGGAGCGACGTAAATTGAACAAATGTGATAGAATTTCGCTGAATTCTTATATTAACCAAAATATGAAATGATCTTATCGGGTCTCTGATTGCCCTACCCTAGAAGCTTAATAGTGCATTTTACTCGCCCTTTCGTGCGCTGTGAGATGCCGCTTAGCCCAATACGCTATCTGAAATAGGAGCGACGTAAATTGAACAAATGTGATAGAATTTCGCTGGATTCTTATATTAACCAAAATATAAAATGATCTAATCGGGTCTCTGATTGCCCTACCCTAGAAGTTTAATAGTGCATTTTACTCGCCATTTCATGCGCTTTGAGATGCCGCTTAGCCCAATACGTTATCTGAAATAGGAGCGACGTAAATTGAACAAATGTGATAGAATTTCGCTGAATTCTTAAATTAACCATAATATAAAATGATCTAATGGGGTCTCTGTTTGCCCTACCCTAGAAGTTTAATAGTGCATTTTACTCGCCATTTCTTGCGTTTTGAGATGCCACTTAGCACAAGTCGCTATCTGAAATAGGAGCGATGTAAATTGAACAAATGTGATAGAATTTCGCTGAATTCTTATATTAACCTTAATGTAAAATGATCTAATCGGGTCTTTGCTCGCCCTACCCAAGAAGTTTAATAGTGCATTTCACTCGTCATTTCATGCGCTTTGCGATGCCGCTTAGCCCAATAAGCTATCTGAAATTCGAGCGACGTATATTGAACAAATGTGATAGAATTTCGCTGAATTCTTATATTAACCAAAATATAAAATGATCTAATCGGGTCTCTGATTGCCCTATCATAGAAGTTTAATAGTGCATTTTACTCGCCATTCCACGCGCTTTAAGATGCCGCCTAGCCCAGTACGCTATCTGAAATAGGAGCTACGTAAGTTGAACGAATGTGACAGAATTACGCTGATTTCTTATATTAACCGTAATATAAAATGATCTAATCGGGTCTCTGTTTGCCTTATCCTAGAAGTTTAATAGTGCATTTTACTCGCCATTTCATGCGCTTTGAGATGCCTCTTAGCCCATTACGCTATCTGAAATAGGAGCGACGTAAATTGAACAAATGTGATAGAATTTCGCTGAATTCTTATATTAACCAAAATATAAAATGATCTAATCCGGTCTCTGTTTGCCCTACCCTAGAAGTTTAATAGTGCATTTTACGAGCCATTTCTTGCGCTTTGAGATGCAGCTTAGCCCAATACGCTATCTGAAATAGGAGCGACGTAAATTGAACAAATGTGGTAGAATTTCGTTGATTTCATATATTAACCAAAATATAAAATGATCCAATCGGGTCTCTGATTACCCTATCATAGAAGTTTAGTAGTGCATTTTACTCGCCCTTCCACGCGCTTTAAGATGCCGCTTGGCCCAATAAGCTATCTGAAATAGGAGCGACGTAAATTGAACAAATGTGATAGAATTTCGCTGAATTCTTATATTAACCAAAATACAAAATGATCTAATCGGGTCTCTGATTGCCCTATCATAGAAGTTTAACAGTGCATTTTACTCGCCATTCCACGCGCTTTAAGTTGCTGCCCAGCCCAGCACGCTATCTGAAATAGGAGCTACGTAAGTTGAACAAATGTCACAGAATTACGCTGAATTCTTATATTAACCGTAATATAAAATGATCTAATCGGGTCTCCGTTTGCCTTATCCTAGAAGTTTAATAGTGCATTTTACTCGCCAGTTCATGCGCTTTGAGATGCCGCTTAGCCCAATACGCTATCTGAAATAGGAGCGATGTAAATTGAACAAGTGTGATAGAATTTCGCTGAATTCTTATATTAACCTTAATGTAAAATGATCTAATCTGGACCTTGTTCGCCCTACCCAAGAAGTTTAATAGTGCATTTCACTCGTCATTTCATGCGCTTTGCGATGCCGCTTAGCCCAATAAGCTATCTGAAATTCGAGCGACGTATATTGAACAAATGTGATAGAATTTCGCTGAATTCTTATATTAACCAAAATATAAAATTATCTAATCGGGTCTCTGATTGCCCTATCATAGAAGTTTAATAGTGCATTTTACTCGCCATTCCACGCGCTTTAAGATGCCGCCTAGCCCTGTACGCTATCTGAAATAGGAGCTACGTAAGTTGAACGAATGTGACAGAATTACGCTGATTTCTTATATTAACCAAAATATAAAATGATCTAATCGGGTCTCTGATTGCCGTATCATAGAAGTTTAACAGTGCATTTTACTCGCCATTCCACGCGCTTTAAGTTGCCGCCTAGCCCAGCACGCTATCTGAAATAGGAGCTACGTAAGTTGAACAAATGTCACAGATTTACGCTGAATTCTTATATTAACCGTAATATAAAATGATCTAATCGGTTCTCCGTTTGCCTTATCCTAGAAGTTTAATAGTGCATTTTACTCGCCATTTCATGCGCTTTGAGATGCCGCTTAGCCCAATACGCTATCTGAAATACGAGCGACGTAAATTGAACAAATGTGATAGAATTTAGCTGAATTCTTATATTAACCAAAATATAAAATGATCTAATGGGGTCTCTGTTTGCCCTACCCTAGAAGTTTAATAGTGCATTTTACTCGCCATTTCTTGCGCTTTGAGATGCCACTTAGCACAAGTCGCTATCTGAAATAGGAGCGATGTAAATTGAACAAATGTGATAGAATTTCGCTGAATTCTTATATTAACCTTAATGTAAAATGATCTAATCGGGTCTTTGTTCGCCCTACCCAAGAAGTTTAATAGTGCATTTCACTCGTCATTTCATGCGCTTTGCGATGCCGCTTAGCCCAATAAGCTATCTGAAATTGGAGCAACGTATATTGAACAAATGTGATAGAATTTCGCTGAATTCTTATATTAACCAAAATATAAAATGATCTAATCGGGTCTCTGATTGCCCTATCATAGAAGTTTAATAGTGCATTTTACTCGCCATTCCACGCGCTTTAAGATGCCGCCTAGCCCAGTACGCTATCTGAAATCGGAGCTACGTAAGTTGAACGAATGTGGCACAATTACGCTGATTTCTTATATTAACCGTAATATAAAATGATCTAATCGGGTCTCTGTTTGCCTTATCCTAGAAGTTTAATAGTGCATTTTACTCGCCATTTCATGCGCTTTGAGATGCCTCTTAGCCCAATACGCTATCTGAAATAGGAGCGACGTAAATTGAACAAATGTGATAGTATTTCGCTGAATTCTTATATTAACCAAAATATAAAATGATCTAATCCGGTCTCTGTTTGCCCTACCCTAGAAGTTTAATAGTGCATTTTACGAGCCATTTCTTACGCTTTGAGATGCAGCTTAGCCCAATACGCTATCTGAAATAGGAGCGACGTAAATTGAACAAATGTGATAGAATTTCGCTGAATTCTTATATTAACCAAAATATGAAATGATCTTATCGGGTCTCTGATTGCCCTACCCTAGAAGTTTAATAGTACATTTTACTCGCCCTTTCGTGCGCTGTGAGATGCCGCTTAGCCCAATACGCTATCTGAAATAGGAGCGACGTAAATTGAACAAATGTGATAGAATTTCGCTGGATTCTTATATTAACCAAAATATAAAATGATCTAATCGGGTCTCTGATTGCCCTATCATAGAAGTTTAATAGTGTATTTTACTCGCCATTCCACGCGCTTTAAGTTGCCGCCTAGCCCAGTACGCTATCTGAAATAGGAGCTACGTAAGTTGAACAAATGTCACAGAATTACGCTGCATTCTTATGTTAACCGTAATATAAAATGATCTAATCGGGTCTCTGTTTGCCTTATCCTAGAAGTTTAATAGTGCATTTTACTCGCCATTTCATGCGCTTTGAGATGCCGCTTAGCCCAATACGCTATCTGAAATAGGAGCGACGTAAATTAAACAAATGTGATAGAACTTCGCTGGATTCTTATATTAACCAAAATATAAAATGATCTAATCGGGTCTCTGATTGCCCTATCATAGAAGTTTAACAGTGCATTTTACTCGCCATTCCACGCGCTTTAAGTTGCCGCCTAGCCCAGCACGCTATCTGAAATAGGAGCTACGTAAGTTGAACAAATGTCACAGAATTACGCTGAATTCTTATATTAACCATAATATAAAATGATCTAATCGGGTCTCTGATTGCCCTACCCTAGAAGTTTAATAGTGCATTTTACTCACCATTCCACGCGCTTTAAGTTGCCGCCTAGCCCAATACGCTATCTGAAATAGGAGCGACGTAAATTGAACAAATGTGATAGAATTTCGCTGAATTCTTATATTAACCAAAATATAAAATGATCTAATGGGGTCTCTGTTTGCCCTACCCTAGAAGTTTAATAGTGCATTTTACTCGCCATTTCTTGCGCTTTGAGATGCCACTTAGCACTAGTCGCTATCTGAAATAGGAGCGATGTAAATTGAACAAATGTGATAGAATTTCGCTGAATTCTTATATTAACCTTAATGTAAAATGATCTAATCGGGTCTTTGTTCGCCCTACCCAAGAAGTTATTAGTGCATTTCACTCGTCATTTCATGCGCTTTGCGATGCCGCTTAGCCCAATAAGCTATCTGAAATTGGAGCGACGTATATTGAACAAATGTGATAGAATTTCGCTGAATTCTTATATTAACCAAAATATAAAATGATCTAATCGGGTCTCTGATTGCCCTATCATGGAAGTTTAATAGTGCATTTTACTGGCCATTCCACGCGCTTTTAGATGCCGCCTAGCCCAGTACGCTATCTGAAATAGGAGCTACGTAAGTTGAACGAATGTGGCACAATTACGCTGATTTCTTATATTAACCGTAATATAAAATGATCTAATCGGGTCTCTGTTTGCCTTATCCTAGAAGTTTAATAGTGCATTTTACTCGCCATTTCATGCGCTTTGAGATGCCTCTTAGCCCAATACGCTATCTGAAATAGGAGCGACGTAAATTGAACAAATGTGATAGAATTTCGCTGAATTCTTATATTAACCAAAATATAAAATGATCTAATCCGGTCTCTGTTTGCCCTACCCTAGAAGTTTAATAGTGCATTTTACGAGCCATTTCTTGCGCTTTGAGATGCAGCTTAGCCCAATACGCTATCTGAAATAGGAGCGACGTAAATTGAACAAATGTGATAGAATTTCGCTGAATTCTTATATTAACCAAAATGTGAAATGATCTTATCGGGCCCTGATTGCCCTACCCTAGAAGTTTAATAGTGCATTTTAATCGCCCTTTCGTGCGCTGTGAGATGCCGCTTAGCCCAATACGCTATCTGAAATAGGAGCGACGTAAATTGAACAAATGTGATAGAATTTCGCTGGATTCTTATATTAACCAAAATATAAAATGATCTAATCGGGTCTCTGATTGCCCTATCGTAGAAGTTTAATAGTGCATTTTACTCGCCATTCCACGCGCTTTAAGTTGCCGCCTAGCCCAGTACGCTATCTGAAATAGGAGCTACGTAAGTTGAACAAATGTCACAGAATTACGCTGCATTCTTATGTTAACCGTAATATAAAATGATCTAATCGGGTCTCTGTTTGCCTTATCCTAGAAGTTTAAGAGTGCATTTTACTCGTCAATCCATGCGCTTTGCGATGCCGCTTAGCCCAATAAGCTATCTGAAATAGGAGCGACGTAAATTGAACAAATGTGATAGAATTTCGCTGAATTCTTGTATTAACCTAAATATAAAATGCTCTAATCGGGTCTCTGATTGCCCTATCATAGAAGTTTAACAGTGCATTTTACTCGCCATTCCACGCGCTTTGAGATGCCACTTAGCACAAGTCGCTATCTGAAATAGGAGCGATGTAAATTGAACAAATGTGATAGAATTTCGCTGAATTCTTATATTAACCTTAATGTAAAACGATCTAATCGGGTCTATGTTCGCCCTACCCAAGAAGTTTAATAGTGCATTTTACTCGCCCTTTCGTGCGCTGTGAGATGCCGCTTAGCCCAATACGCTATCTGAAATAGGAGCGACGTAAATTGAACAAATGTGATAGAATTTCGCTGGACTCTTATATTAACCAAAATATAAAATGATCTAATCGGGTCTCTGATTGCCCTATCATAGAAGTTTAAGAGTGCATTTTGCTCGCCATTCCACGCGCTTTAAGTTGCCGCCTAGCCCAGTACGCTATCTGAAACAGGAGCTACGTAAGTTGAACAAATGTCACAGAATTACGCTGCATTCTTATGTTAACCGTAATATAAAATGATCTAATCAGGTCTCTGTTTGCCTTATCCTAGAAGTTTAAGAGTGCATTTTACTCGCCATTTCATGCGCTTTGAGATGCCGCTTAGCCCAATACGCTATCTGAAATAGGAGCGACGTAAATTGAACAAATGTGATAGAATTTCGCTGAATTCTTATATTAACCAAAATATAAAATGATCTAATCGGGTCTCTGATTGCCCTACCCTAGAAGTTTAATAGTGCATTTTACTCACCATTTCATGCGCTTTGAGATTCCGCTTAGCCCAATACGCTATCTGAAATTGGAGCGACGTAAATTGAACAAATGTGATAGAATTTCGCTGAATTCTTATATTAACCAAAATATAAAATGATCTAATCGGGTCTCTGATTGCCCTACCCTAGAAGTTTAATAGTGTATTTTGCTCGCCATTTCATGCGCTTTGAGATGCCGCTTAGACCAATACGCTATCTGAAATAGGAGCGACGTAAATTAAACAAATGTGATAGAACTTCGCTGAATTCTTATATTAACCATAATATAAAATGATCTAATCGGGTCTCTGATTGCCCTACCCTAGAAGTTTAATAGTGCATTTTACTCACCATTCCGCGCTCTTTAAGTTGCCGCCTAGCCCAGTACGCTATCTGAAATAGGAGCTACGTAAGTTGAACGAATGTCACAGAATTACGCTGAATTCTTATATTAACCGTAATATAAAATGATCTAATCGGGTCTCTGTTTGCCTTATCCTAGAAGTTTAATAGTGCATTTTACTCGTCAATTCATGCGCTTTGCGATGCCGCTTAGCCCAATAAGCTATCTGAAATAGGAGCGACGTAAATTGAAAAAATGTGATAGAATTTCCCTGAAATGTTATAGTAAACAAAATATAAAATGATATATTCGTAACTCTGATTGCCCTATCATAGAAGTTTAGAAGTGCATTTTACTCGCCCTTCCACGCGCTTTAAGATGCCGCCTAGCCCAGTACGCTATCTGAAATAGGAGCGACGTTAGTTGAACGAATGTGATAGAATTACGCTGAATTCTTATATTAACCGTAATATAAAATGATCTATTCGGGTGTCTGTTCGCCCTACCCTAGAAGTTTAATAGTGCATTTCACTCGCCATTCCATGCGCTTTGAGATGCCGCTTAGCCCAATACGCTATCTGAAATAGGAGCGACGTAAATTGAACAAATGTGATAGAATTTCGCTGAATTCTTATATTAACCAAAATATAAAATGATCTAATCCGGTCTCTGTTTGCCCTACCCTAGAAGTTTAATAGTGCATTTTACTCTCCATTTCATGCGCTTTGAGATGCCGCTTAGCCCAATACGCTATCCGAAATTGGAGCGACGTAAATTGAACAAATGTGACAGAATTTCGCTGAATTCTTATATTAACCAAAATATAAAATGATCTTATCGGGTCTCTGATTGCCCTACCCTAGAAGTTTAATAGTGCATTTTACTCGCCCTTTCGTGCGCTGTGAGATGCCGCTTAGCCCAATACGCTATCTGAAATAGCAGCGACGTAAATTGAACAAATGTGATAGAATTTCGCTGGATTCTTATATTAACCAAAATATAAAATGATCTAATCGGGTCTCTGATTGCCCTATCATAGAAGTTTCATAGTGCATTTTACTCGCCATTCCACGCGCTTTAAGTTGCCGCCTAGCCCAGTACGCTATCTGAAATAGGAGCTACGTAAGTTGAACAAATGTCACAGAATTACGCTGAATTCTTATGTTAACCGTAATATAAAATGATCTAATCGGGTCTCTGTTTGCCTTATCCTAGAAGTTTAATAGTGCATTTTACTCGCCATTTCATGCGCTTTGAGATGCCGCTTAGCCCAGTACACTATCTGAAATAGGAGCGACGTAAATTGAAAAAATGTGATAGAATTTCCCTGAAATGTTATAGTAAACAAAATATAAAATGATCTATTCGTAACTCTGATTGCCCTATCATAGAAGTTTAGAAGTGCATTTTACTCGCCCTTCCACGCGCTTTAAGATGCCGCCTAGCCCAGTACGCTATCTGAAATAGGAGCGACGTTAGTTGAACGAATGTGATAGAATTACGCTGAATTCTTATATTAACCGTAATATAAAATGATCTATTCGGGTGTCTGTTCGCCCTACCCTAGAAGTTTAATAGTGCATTTCACTCGCCATTCCATGCGCTTTGAGATGCCGCTTAGCCCAATACGCTATCTGAAATAGGAGCGACGTAAATTGAACAAATGTGATAGAATTTCGCTGAATTCTTATATTAACCAAAATATGAAATGATCTTATCGGGTCTCTGATTGCCCTACCCTAGAAGTTTAATAGTGCATTTTACTCGCCCTTTCGTGCGCCTTGAGATGCCGCTTAGCCCAATACGCTATCTCAAATAGGAGCCACGTAAATTGAACAAATGTGATAGAATTTCGCTGAATTCTTATATTAACCAAAATATAAAATGATCTAATCGGGTCTCTGATTGCCCTACCCTAGAAGTTTAATAGTGCATTTTACTCGCCATTTCATGCGCTTTGAGATGCCGCTTAGCCCAATACGCTATCTGAAATAGGAGCGACGTAAATTAAACGAATGTGATAGAACTTCGCTGAATTCTTATATTAACCATAATATAAAATGATCTAATCGGGTCTCTGATTGCCCTACCCTAGAAGTTTAATAGTGCATTTTACTCACCATTCCACGCGCTTTAAGTTGCCGCCTAGCCCAGTACGCTATCTGAAATAGGAGCTACGTAAGTTGAACAGATGTCACAGAATTACGCTGAATTCTTATATTAACCGTAATATAAAATGATCTAATCGGGTCTCTGTTTGCCTTATCCTAGAAATTTAATAGTGCATTTTACTCGTCAATTCATGCGCTTTGCGATGCCGCTTAGCCCAATAAGCTATCTGAGATAGGAGCGACGTAAATTGAACAAATGTGATAGAATTTCGCTGAATTCTTATATTAACCAAAATATAAAATGATCTAATCGGGTCTCTGATTGCCCTATCATAGAAGTTTAACAGTGCATTTTACTCGCCATTCCACGCGCTTTACGTTGCCGCCTAGCCCAGCACGCTATATGAAATAGGAGCTACGTAAGTTGAACAAATGTCACAGAATTACGCTGAATTCTTATATTAACCGTAATATAAAATGATCTAATCGGGTCTCTGTTTGCCTTATCCTAGAAGTTTAATAGTGCATTTTACTCGCCATTTCATGCGCTTTGAGATGCCTCTTAGCCCAATACGCTATCTGAAATAGGAGCGACGTAAATTGAACAAATGTGATAGAATTTCGCTGAATTCTTATATTAACCAAAATATAAAATGATCTAATCCGGTCTCTGTTTGCCCTACCCTAGAAGTTTAATAGTGCATTTTACGAGCCATTTCTTGCGCTTTGAGATGCAGCTTAGCCCAATACGCTATCTGAAATAGGAGCGACGTAAATTGAACAAATGTGATAGAATTTCGCTGAATTCTTATATTAACCAAAATATGAAATGATCTTATCGGGTCTCTGATTGCCCTACCCTAGAAGCTTAATAGTGCATTTTACTCGCCCTTTCGTGCGCTGTGAGATGCCGCTTAGCCCAATACGCTATCTGAAATAGGAGCGACGTAAATTGAACAAATGTGATAGAATTTCGCTGGATTCTTATATTAACCAAAATATAAAATGATCTAATCGGGTCTCTGATTGCCCTACCCTAGAAGTTTAATAGTGCATTTTACTCGCCATTTCATGCGCTTTGAGATGCCGCTTAGCCCAATACGTTATCTGAAATAGGAGCGACGTAAATTGAACAAATGTGATAGAATATCGCTGAATTCTTAAATTAACCATAATATAAAATGATCTAATGGGGTCTCTGTTTGCCCTACCCTAGAAGTTTAATAGTGCATTTTACTCGCCATTTCTTGCGTTTTGAGATGCCACTTAGCACAAGTCGCTATCTGAAATAGGAGCGATGTAAATTGAACAAATGTGATAGAATTTCGCTGAATTCTTATATTAACCTTAATGTAAAATGATCTAATCGGGTCTTTGCTCGCCCTACCCAAGAAGTTTAATAGTGCATTTCACTCGTCATTTCATGCGCTTTGCGATGCCGCTTAGCCCAATAAGCTATCTGAAATTCGAGCGACGTATATTGAACAAATGTGATAGAATTTCGCTGAATTCTTATATTAACCAAAATATAAAATGATCTAATCGGGTCTCTGATTGATCTATCATAGAAGTTTAATAGTGCATTTTACTCGCCATTCCACGCGCTTTAAGATGCCGCCTAGCCCAGTACGCTATCTGAAATAGGAGCTACGTAAGTTGAACGAATGTGACAGAATTACGCTGATTTCTTATATTAACCGTAATATAAAATGATCTAATCGGGTCTCTGTTTGCCTTATCCTAGAAGTTTAATAGTGCATTTTACTCGCCATTTCATGCGCTTTGAGATGCCTCTTAGCCGATTACGCTATCTGAAATAGGAGCGACGTAAATTGAACAAATGTGATAGAATTTCGCTGAATTCTTATATTAACCAAAATATAAAATGATCTAATCCGGTCTCTGTTTGCCCTACCCTAGAAGTTTAATAGTGCATTTTACGAGCCATTTCTTGCGCTTTGAGATGCAGCTTAGCCCAATACGCTATCTGAAATAGGAGCGACGTAAATTGAACAAATGTGGTAGAATTTCGTTGATTTCATATATTAACCAAAATATAAAATGATCCAATCGGGTCTCTGATTACCCTATCATAGAAGTTTAGTAGTGCATTTTACTCGCCCTTCCACGCGCTTTAAGATGCCGCTTGGCCCAATAAGCTATCTGAAATAGGAGCGACGTAAATTGAACAAATGTGATAGAATTTCGCTGAATTCTTATATTAACCAAAATACAAAATGATCTAATCGGGTCTCTGATTGCCCTATCATAGAAGTTTAACAGTGCATTTTACTCGCCATTCCACGCGCTTTAAGTTGCTGCCCAGCCCAGCACGCTATCTGAAATAGGAGCTACGTAAGTTGAACAAATGTCACAGAATTACGCTGAATTCTTATATTAACCGTAATATAAAATGATCTAATCGGGTCTCCGTTTGCCTTATCCTAGAAGTTTAATAGTGCATTTTACTCGCCAGTTCATGCGCTTTGAGATGCCGCTTAGCCCAATACGCTATCTGAAATAGGAGCGATGTAAATTGAACAAGTGTGATAGAATTTCGCTGAATTCTTATATTAACCTTAATGTAAAATGATCTAATCTGGACTTTGTTCGCCCTACCCAAGAAGTTTAATAGTGCATTTCACTCGTCATTTCATGCGCTTTGCGATGCCGCTTAGCCCAATAAGCTATCTGAAATTCGAGCGACGTATATTGAACAAATGTGATAGAATTTCGCTGAATTCTTATATTAACCAAAATATAAAATTATCTAATCGGGTCTCTGATTGCCCTATCATAGAAGTTTAATAGTGCATTTTACTCGCCATTCCACGCGCTTTAAGATGCCGCCTAGCCCTGTACGCTATCTGAAATAGGAGCTACGTAAGTTGAACGAATGTGACAGAATTACGCTGATTTCTTATATTAACCAAAATATAAAATGATCTAATCGGGTCTCTGATTGCCGTATCATAGAAGTTTAACAGTGCATTTTACTCGCCATTCCACGCGCTTTAAGTTGCCGCCTAGCCCAGCACGCTATCTGAAATAGGAGCTACGTAAGTTGAACAAATGTCACAGATTTACGCTGAATTCTTATATTAACCGTAATATAAAATGATCTAATCGGTTCTCCGTTTGCCTTATCCTAGAAGTTTAATAGTGCATTTTACTCGCCATTTCATGCGCTTTGAGATGCCGCTTAGCCCAATACGCTATCTGAAATACGAGCGACGTAAATTGAACAAATGTGATAGAATTTAGCTGAATTCTTATATTAACCAAAATATAAAATGATCTAATGGGGTCTCTGTTTGCCCTACCCTAGAAGTTTAATAGTGCATTTTACTCGCCATTTCTTGCGCTTTGAGATGCCACTTAGCACAAGTCGCTATCTGAAATAGGAGCGATGTAAATTGAACAAATGTGATAGAATTTCGCTGAATTCTTATATTAACCTTAATGTAAAATGATCTAATCGGGTCTTTGTTCGCCCTACCCAAGAAGTTTAATAGTGCATTTCACTCGTCATTTCATGCGCTTTGCGATGCCGCTTAGCCCAATAAGCTATCTGAAATTGGAGCAACGTATATTGAACAAATGTGATAGAATTTCGCTGAATTCTTATATTAACCAAAATATAAAATGATCTAATCGGGTCTCTGATTGCCCTATCATAGAAGTTTAATAGTGCATTTTACTCGCCATTCCACGCGCTTTAAGATGCCGCCTAGCCCAGTACGCTATCTGAAATCGGAGCTACGTAAGTTGAACGAATGTGGCACAATTACGCTGATTTCTTATATTAACCGTAATATAAAATGATCTAATCGGGTCTCTGTTTGCCTTATCCTAGAAGTTTAATAGTGCATTTTACTCGCCATTTCATGCGCTTTGAGATGCCTCTTAGCCCAATACGCTATCTGAAATAGGAGCGACGTAAATTGAACAAATGTGATAGTATTTCGCTGAATTCTTATATTAACCAAAATATAAAATGATCTAATCCGGTCTCTGTTTGCCCTACCCTAGAAGTTTAATAGTGCATTTTACGAGCCATTTCTTACGCTTTGAGATGCAGCTTAGCCCAATACGCTATCTGAAATAGGAGCGACGTAAATTGAACAAATGTGATAGAATTTCGCTGAATTCTTATATTAACCAAAATATGAAATGATCTTATCGGGTCTCTGATTGCCCTACCCTAGAAGTTTAATAGTACATTTTACTCGCCCTTTCGTGCGCTGTGAGATGCCGCTTAGCCCAATACGCTATCTGAAATAGGAGCGACGTAAATTGAACAAATGTGATAGAATTTCGCTGGATTCTTATATTAACCAAAATATAAAATGATCTAATCGGGTCTCTGATTGCCCTATCATAGAAGTTTAATAGTGTATTTTACTCGCCATTCCACGCGCTTTAAGTTGCCGCCTAGCCCAGTACGCTATCTGAAATAGGAGCTACGTAAGTTGAACAAATGTCACAGAATTACGCTGCATTCTTATGTTAACCGTAATATAAAATGATCTAATCGGGTCTCTGTTTGCCTTATCCTAGAAGTTTAAGAGTGCATTTTACTCGCCATTTCATGCGCTTTGAGATGCCGCTTAGCCCAATACGCTATCTGAAATAGGAGCGACGTAAATTAAACAAATGTGATAGAACTTCGCTGGATTCTTATATTAACCAAAATATAAAATGATCTAATCGGGTCTCTGATTGCCCTATCATAGAAGTTTAACAGTGCATTTTACTCGCCATTCCACGCGCTTTAAGTTGCCGCCTAGCCCAGCACGCTATCTGAAATAGGAGCTACGTAAGTTGAACAAATGTCACAGAATTACGCTGAATTCTTATATTAACCATAATATAAAATGATCTAATCGGGTCTCTGATTGCCCTACCCTAGAAGTTTAATAGTGCATTTTACTCACCATTCCACGCGCTTTAAGTTGCCGCCTAGCCCAATACGCTATCTGAAATAGGAGCGACGTAAATTGAACAAATGTGATAGAATTTCGCTGAATTCTTATATTAACCAAAATATAAAATGATCTAATGGGGTCTCTGTTTGCCCTACCCTAGAAGTTTAATAGTGCATTTTACTCGCCATTTCTTGCGCTTTGAGATGCCACTTAGCACTAGTCGCTATCTGAAATAGGAGCGATGTAAATTGAACAAATGTGATAGAATTTCGCTGAATTCTTATATTAACCTTAATGTAAAATGATCTAATCGGGTCTTTGTTCGCCCTACCCAAGAAGTTATTAGTGCATTTCACTCGTCATTTCATGCGCTTTGCGATGCCGCTTAGCCCAATAAGCTATCTGAAATTGGAGCGACGTATATTGAACAAATGTGATAGAATTTCGCTGAATTCTTATATTAACCAAAATATAAAATGATCTAATCGGGTCTCTGATTGCCCTATCATGGAAGTTTAATAGTGCATTTTACTGGCCATTCCACGCGCTTTTAGATGCCGCCTAGCCCAGTACGCTATCTGAAATAGGAGCTACGTAAGTTGAACGAATGTGGCACAATTACGCTGATTTCTTATATTAACCGTAATATAAAATGATCTAATCGGGTCTCTGTTTGCCTTATCCTAGAAGTTTAATAGTGCATTTTACTCGCCATTTCATGCGCTTTGAGATGCCTCTTAGCCCAATACGCTATCTGAAATAGGAGCGACGTAAATTGAACAAATGTGATAGAATTTCGCTGAATTCTTATATTAACCAAAATATAAAATGATCTAATCCGGTCTCTGTTTGCCCTACCCTAGAAGTTTAATAGTGCATTTTACGAGCCATTTCTTGCGCTTTGAGATGCAGCTTAGCCCAATACGCTATCTGAAATAGGAGCGACGTAAATTGAACAAATGTGATAGAATTTCGCTGAATTCTTATATTAACCAAAATGTGAAATGATCTTATCGGGCCCTGATTGCCCTACCCTAGAAGTTTAATAGTGCATTTTAATCGCCCTTTCGTGCGCTGTGAGATGCCGCTTAGCCCAATACGCTATCTGAAATAGGAGCGACGTAAATTGAACAAATGTGATAGAATTTCGCTGGATTCTTATATTAACCAAAATATAAAATGATCTAATCGGGTCTCTGATTGCCCTATCGTAGAAGTTTAATAGTGCATTTTACTCGCCATTCCACGCGCTTTAAGTTGCCGCCTAGCCCAGTACGCTATCTGAAATAGGAGCTACGTAAGTTGAACAAATGTCACAGAATTACGCTGCATTCTTATGTTAACCGTAATATAAAATGATCTAATCGGGTCTCTGTTTGCCTTATCCTAGAAGTTTAACAGTGCATTTTACTCGTCAATCCATGCGCTTTGCGATGCCGCTTAGCCCAATAAGCTATCTGAAATAGGAGCGACGTAAATTGAACAAATGTGATAGAATTTCGCTGAATTCTTGTATTAACCTAAATATAAAATGCTCTAATCGGGTCTCTGATTGCCCTATCATAGAAGTTTAACAGTGCATTTTACTCGCCATTCCACGCGCTTTGAGATGCCACTTAGCACAAGTCGCTATCTGAAATAGGAGCGATGTAAATTGAACAAATGTGATAGAATTTCGCTGAATTCTTATATTAACCTTAATGTAAAACGATCTAATCGGGTCTATGTTCGCCCTACCCAAGAAGTTTAATAGTGCATTTTACTCGCCCTTTCGTGCGCTGTGAGATGCCGCTTAGCCCAATACGCTATCTGAAATAGGAGCGACGTAAATTGAACAAATGTGATAGAATTTCGCTGGACTCTTATATTAACCAAAATATAAAATGATCTAATCGGGTCTCTGATTGCCCTATCATAGAAGTTTAAGAGTGCATTTTGCTCGCCATTCCACGCGCTTTAAGTTGCCGCCTAGCCCAGTACGCTATCTGAAACAGGAGCTACGTAAGTTGAACAAATGTCACAGAATTACGCTGCATTCTTATGTTAACCGTAATATAAAATGATCTAATCAGGTCTCTGTTTGCCTTATCCTAGAAGTTTAAGAGTGCATTTTACTCGCCATTTCATGCGCTTTGAGATGCCGCTTAGCCCAATACGCTATCTGAAATAGGAGCGACGTAAATTGAACAAATGTGATAGAATTTCGCTGAATTCTTATATTAACCAAAATATAAAATGATCTAATCGGGTCTCTGATTGCCCTACCCTAGAAGTTTAATAGTGCATTTTACTCACCATTTCATGCGCTTTGAGATGCCGCTTAGCCCAATACGCTATCTGAAATTGGAGCGACGTAAATTGAACAAATGTGATAGAATTTCGCTGAATTCTTATATTAACCAAAATATAAAATGATCTAATCGGGTCTCTGATTGCCCTACCCTAGAAGTTTAATAGTGTATTTTGCTCGCCATTTCATGCGCTTTGAGATGCCGCTTAGACCAATACGCTATCTGAAATAGGAGCGACGTAAATTAAACAAATGTGATAGAACTTCGCTGAATTCTTATATTAACCATAATATAAAATGATCTAATCGGGTCTCTGATTGCCCTACCCTAGAAGTTTAATAGTGCATTTTACTCACCATTCCGCGCTCTTTAAGTTGCCGCCTAGCCCAGTACGCTATCTGAAATAGGAGCTACGTAAGTTGAACGAATGTCACAGAATTACGCTGAATTCTTATATTAACCGTAATATAAAATAATCTAATCGGGTCTCTGTTTGCCTTATCCTAGAAGTTTAATAGTGCATTTTACTCGTCAATTCATGCGCTTTGCGATGCCGCTTAGCCCAATAAGCTATCTGAAATAGGAGCGACGTAAATTGAAAAAATGTGATAGAATTTCCCTGAAATGTTATAGTAAACAAAATATAAAATGATATATTCGTAACTCTGATTGCCCTATCATAGAAGTTTAGAAGTGCATTTTACTCGCCCTTCCACGCGCTTTAAGATGCCGCCTAGCCCAGTACGCTATCTGAAATAGGAGCGACGTTAGTTGAACGAATGTGATAGAATTACGCTGAATTCTTATATTAACCGTAATATAAAATGATCTATTCGGGTGTCTGTTCGCCCTACCCTAGAAGTTTAATAGTGCATTTCACTCGCCATTCCATGCGCTTTGAGATGCCGCTTAGCCCAATACGCTATCTGAAATAGGAGCGACGTAAATTGAACAAATGTGATAGAATTTCGCTGAATTCTTATATTAACCAAAATATGAAATGATCTTATCGGGTCTCTGATTGCCCTACCCTAGAAGTTTAATAGTGCATTTTACTCGCCCTTTCGTGCGCTTTGAGATGCCGCTTAGCCCAATACGCTATCTCAAATAGGAGCCACGTAAATTGAACAAATGTGATAGAATTTCGCTGAATTCTTATATTAACCAAAATATAAAATGATCTAATCGGGTCTCTGATTGCCCTACCCTAGAAGTTTAATAGTGCATTTTACTCGCCATTTCATGCGCTTTGAGATGCCGCTTAGCCCAATACGCTATCTGAAATAGGAGCGACGTAAATTAAACGAATGTGATAGAACTTCGCTGAATTCTTATATTAACCATAATATAAAATGATCTAATCGGGTCTCTGATTGCCCTACCCTAGAAGTTTAATAGTGCATTTTACTCACCATTCCACGCGCTTTAAGTTGCCGCCTAGCCCAGTACGCTATCTGAAATAGGAGCTACGTAAGTTGAACAGATGTCACAGAATTACGCTGAATTCTTATATTAACCGTAATATAAAATGATCTAATCGGGTCTCTGTTTGCCTTATCCTAGAAATTTAATAGTGCATTTTACTCGTCAATTCATGCGCTTTGCGATGCCGCTTAGCCCAATAAGCTATCTGAGATAGGAGCGACGTAAATTGAACAAATGTGATAGAATTTCGCTGAATTCTTATATTAACCAAAATATAAAATGATCTAATCGGGTCTCTGATTGCCCTATCATAGAAGTTTAACAGTGCATTTTACTCGCCATTCCACGCGCTTTACGTTGCCGCCTAGCCCAGCACGCTATATGAAATAGGAGCTACGTAAGTTGAACAAATGTCACAGAATTACGCTGAATTCTTATATTAACCGTAATATAAAATGATCTAATCGGGTCTCTGTTTGCCTTATCCTAGAAGTTTAATAGTGCATTTTACTCGCCATTTCATGCGCTTTGAGATGCCTCTTAGCCCAATACGCTATCTGAAATAGGAGCGACGTAAATTGAACAAATGTGATAGAATTTCGCTGAATTCTTATATTAACCAAAATATAAAATGATCTAATCCGGTCTCTGTTTGCCCTACCCTAGAAGTTTAATAGTGCATTTTACGAGCCATTTCTTGCGCTTTGAGATGCAGCTTAGCCCAATACGCTATCTGAAATAGGAGCGACGTAAATTGAACAAATGTGATAGAATTTCGCTGAATTCTTATATTAACCAAAATATGAAATGATCTTATCGGGTCTCTGATTGCCCTACCCTAGAAGCTTAATAGTGCATTTTACTCGCCCTTTCGTGCGCTGTGAGATGCCGCTTAGCCCAATAAGCTATCTGAAATTCGAGCGACGTATATTGAACAAATGTGATAGAATTTCGCTGAATTCTTATATTAACCAAAATATAAAATGATCTAATCGGGTCTCTGATTGCCCTATCATAGAAGTTTAATAGTGCATTTTACTCGCCATTCCACGCGCTTTAAGATGCCGCCTAGCCCAGTACGCTATCTGAAATAGGAGCTACGTAAGTTGAACGAATGTGACAGAATTACGCTGATTTCTTATATTAACCGTAATATAAAATGATCTAATCGGGTCTCTGTTTGCCTTATCCTAGAAGTTTAATAGTGCATTTTACTCGCCATTTCATGCGCTTTGAGATGCCTCTTAGCCCATTACGCTATCTGAAATAGGAGCGACGTAAATTGAACAAATGTGATAGAATTTCGCTGAATTCTTATATTAACCAAAATATAAAATGATCTAATCCGGTCTCTGTTTGCCCTACCCTAGAAGTTTAATAGTGCATTTTACGAGCCATTTCTTGCGCTTTGAGATGCAGCTTAGCCCAATACGCTATCTGAAATAGGAGCGACGTAAATTGAACAAATGTGGTAGAATTTCGTTGATTTCATATATTAACCAAAATATAAAATGATCCAATCGGGTCTCTGATTACCCTATCATAGAAGTTTAGTAGTGCATTTTACTCGCCCTTCCACGCGCTTTAAGATGCCGCTTGGCCCAATAAGCTATCTGAAATAGGAGCGACGTAAATTGAACAAATGTGATAGAATTTCGCTGAATTCTTATATTAACCAAAATACAAAATGATCTAATCGGGTCTCTGATTGCCCTATCATAGAAGTTTAACAGTGCATTTTACTCGCCATTCCACGCGCTTTAAGTTGCTGCCCAGCCCAGCACGCTATCTGAAATAGGAGCTACGTAAGTTGAACAAATGTCACAGAATTACGCTGAATTCTTATATTAACCGTAATATAAAATGATCTATTCGGGTCTCCGTTTGCCTTATCCTAGAAGTTTAATAGTGCATTTTACTCGCCAGTTCATGCGCTTTGAGATGCCGCTTAGCCCAATACGCTATCTGAAATAGGAGCGATGTAAATTGAACAAGTGTGATAGAATTTCGCTGAATTCTTATATTAACCTTAATGTAAAATGATCTAATCTGGACTTTGTTCGCCCTACCCAAGAAGTTTAATAGTGCATTTCACTCGTCATTTCATGCGCTTTGCGATGCCGCTTAGCCCAATAAGCTATCTGAAATTCGAGCGACGTATATTGAACAAATGTGATAGAATTTCGCTGAATTCTTATATTAACCAAAATATAAAATTATCTAATCGGGTCTCTGATTGCCCTATCATAGAAGTTTAATAGTGCATTTTACTCGCCATTCCACGCGCTTTAAGATGCCGCCTAGCCCTGTACGCTATCTGAAATAGGAGCTACGTAAGTTGAACGAATGTGACAGAATTACGCTGATTTCTTATATTAACCAAAATATAAAATGATCTAATCGGGTCTCTGATTGCCGTATCATAGAAGTTTAACAGTGCATTTTACTCGCCATTCCACGCGCTTTAAGTTGCCGCCTAGCCCAGCACGCTATCTGAAATAGGAGCTACGTAAGTTGAACAAATGTCACAGATTTACGCTGAATTCTTATATTAACCGTAATATAAAATGATCTAATCGGTTCTCCGTTTGCCTTATCCTAGAAGTTTAATAGTGCATTTTACTCGCCATTTCATGCGCTTTGAGATGCCGCTTAGCCCAATACGCTATCTGAAATACGAGCGACGTAAATTGAACAAATGTGATAGAATTTAGCTGAATTCTTATATTAACCAAAATATAAAATGATCTAATGGGGTCTCTGTTTGCCCTACCCTAGAAGTTTAATAGTGCATTTTACTCGCCATTTCTTGCGCTTTGAGATGCCACTTAGCACAAGTCGCTATCTGAAATAGGAGCGATGTAAATTGAACAAATGTGATAGAATTTCGCTGAATTCTTATATTAACCTTAATGTAAAATGATCTAATCGGGTCTTTGTTCGCCCTACCCAAGAAGTTTAATAGTGCATTTCACTCGTCATTTCATGCGCTTTGCGATGCCGCTTAGCCCAATAAGCTATCTGAAATTGGAGCAAGGTATATTGAACAAATGTGATAGAATTTCGCTGAATTCTTATATTAACCAAAATATAAAATGATCTAATCGGGTCTCTGATTGCCCTATCATAGAAGTTTAATAGTGCATTTTACTCGCCATTCCACGCGCTTTAAGATGCCGCCTAGCCCAGTACGCTATCTGAAATCGGAGCTACGTAAGTTGAACGAATGTGGCACAATTACGCTGATTTCTTATATTAACCGTAATATAAAATGATCTAATCGGTTCTCTGTTTGCCTTATCCTAGAAGTTTAATAGTGCATTTTACTCGCCATTTCATGCGCTTTGAGATGCCTCTTAGCCCAATACGCTATCTGAAATAGGAGCGACGTAAATTGAACAAATGTGATAGTATTTCGCTGAATTCTTATATTAACCAAAATATAAAATGATCTAATCCGGTCTCTGTTTGCCCTACCCTAGAAGTTTAATAGTGCATTTTACGAGCCATTTCTTACGCTTTGAGATGCAGCTTAGCCCAATACGCTATCTGAAATAGGAGCGACGTAAATTGAACAAATGTGATAGAATTTCGCTGAATTCTTATATTAACCAAAATATGAAATGATCTTATCGGGTCTCTGATTGCCCTACCCTAGAAGTTTAATAGTACATTTTACTCGCCCTTTCGTGCGCTGTGAGATGCCGCTTAGCCCAATACGCTATCTGAAATAGGAGCGACGTAAATTGAACAAATGTGATAGAATTTCGCTGGATTCTTATATTAACCAAAATATAAAATGATCTAATCGGGTCTCTGATTGCCCTATCATAGAAGTTTAATAGTGTATTTTACTCGCCATTCCACGCGCTTTAAGTTGCCGCCTAGCCCAGTACGCTATCTGAAATAGGAGCTACGTAAGTTGAACAAATGTCACAGAATTACGCTGCATTCTTATGTTAACCGTAATATAAAATGATCTAATCGGGTCTCTGTTTGCCTTATCCTAGAAGTTTAAGAGTGCATTTTACTCGCCATTTCATGCGCTTTGAGATGCCGCTTAGCCCAATACGCTATCTGAAATAGGAGCGACGTAAATTAAACAAATGTGATAGAACTTCGCTGGATTCTTATATTAACCAAAATATAAAATGATCTAATCGGGTCTCTGATTGCCCTATCATAGAAGTTTAACAGTGCATTTTACTCGCCATTCCACGCGCTTTAAGTTGCCGCCTAGCCCAGCACGCTATCTGAAATAGGAGCTACGTAAGTTGAACAAATGTCACAGAATTACGCTGAATTTTATATTTAACCATAATATAAAATGATCTAATCGGGTCTCTGATTGCCCTACCCTAGAAGTTTAATAGTGCATTTTACTCACCATTCCACGCGCTTTAAGTTGCCGCGTAGCCCAATACGCTATCTGAAATAGGAGCGACGTAAATTGAACAAATGTGATAGAATTTCGCTGAATTCTTATATTAACCAAAATATAAAATGATCTAATGGGGTCTCTGTTTGCCCTACCCTAGAAGTTTAATAGTGCATTTTACTCGCCATTTCTTGCGCTTTGAGATGCCACTTAGCACTAGTCGCTATCTGAAATAGGAGCGATGTAAATTGAACAAATGTGATAGAATTTCGCTGAATTCTTATATTAACCTTAATGTAAAATGATCTAATCGGGTCTTTGTTCGCCCTACCCAAGAAGTTATTAGTGCATTTCACTCGTCATTTCATGCGCTTTGCGATGCCGCTTAGCCCAATAAGCTATCTGAAATTGGAGCGACGTATATTGAACAAATGTGATAGAATTTCGCTGAATTCTTATATTAACCAAAATATAAAATGATCTAATCGGGTCTCTGATTGCCCTATCATGGAAGTTTAATAGTGCATTTTACTGGCATTCCACGCGCTTTTAGATGCCGCCTAGCCCAGTACGCTATCTGAAATAGGAGCTACGTAAGTTGAACGAATGTGGCACAATTACGCTGATTTCTTATATTAACCGTAATATAAAATGATCTAATCGGGTCTCTGTTTGCCTTATCCTAGAAGTTTAATAGTGCATTTTACTCGCCATTTCATGCGCTTTGAGATGCCTCTTAGCCCAATACGCTATCTGAAATAGGAGCGACGTAAATTGAACAAATGTGATAGAATTTCGCTGAATTCTTATATTAACCAAAATATAAAATGATCTAATCCGGTCTCTGTTTGCCCTACCCTAGAAGTTTAATAGTGCATTTTACGAGCCATTTCTTGCGCTTTGAGATGCAGCTTAGCCCAATACGCTATCTGAAATAGGAGCGACGTAAATTGAACAAATGTGATAGAATTTCGCTGAATTCTTATATTAACCAAAATGTGAAATGATCTTATCGGGCCCTGATTGCCCTACCCTAGAAGTTTAATAGTGCATTTAATCGCCCTTTCGTGCGCTGTGAGATGCCGCTTAGCCCAATACGCTATCTGAAATAGGAGCGACGTAAATTGAACAAATGTGATAGAATTTCGCTGGATTCTTATATTAACCAAATATAAAATGATCTAATCGGGTCTCTGATTGCCCTATCGTAGAAGTTTAATAGTGCATTTTACTCGCCATTCCACGCGCTTTAAGTTGCCGCCTAGCCCAGTACGCTATCTGAAATAGGAGCTACGTAAGTTGAACAAATGTCACAGAATTACGCTGCATTCTTATGTTAACCGTAATATAAAATGATCTAATCGGGTCTCTGTTTGCCTTATCCTAGAAGTTTAAGAGTGCATTTTACTCGTCAATCCATGCGCTTTGCGATGCCGCTTAGCCCAATAAGCTATCTGAAATAGGAGCGACGTAAATTGAACAAATGTGATAGAATTTCGCTGAATTCTTGTATTAACCTAAATATAAAATGCTCTAATCGGGTCTCTGATTGCCCTATCATAGAAGTTTAACAGTGCATTTTACTCGCCATTCCACGCGCTTTGAGATGCCACTTAGCACAAGTCGCTATCTGAAATAGGAGCGATGTAAATTGAACAAATGTGATAGAATTTCGCTGAATTCTTATATTAACCTTAATGTAAAACGATCTAATCGGGTCTATGTTCGCCCTACCCAAGAAGTTTAATAGTGCATTTTACTCGCCCTTTCGTGCGCTGTGAGATGCCGCTTAGCCCAATACGCTATCTGAAATAGGAGCGACGTAAATTGAACAAATGTGATAGAATTTCGCTGGACTCTTATATTAACCAAAATATAAAATGATCTAATCGGGTCTCTGATTGCCCTATCATAGAAGTTTAAGAGTGCATTTTACTCGCCATTCCACGCGCTTTAAGTTGCCGCCTAGCCCAGTACGCTATCTGAAACAGGAGCTACGTAAGTTGAACAAATGTCACAGAATTACGCTGCATTCTTATGTTAACCGTAATATAAAATGATCTAATCAGGTCTCTGTTTGCCTTATCCTAGAAGTTTAAGAGTGCATTTTACTCGCCATTTCATGCGCTTTGAGATGCCGCTTAGCCCAATACGCTATCTGAAATAGGAGCGACGTAAATTGAACAAATGTGATAGAATTTCGCTGAATTCTTATATTAACCAAAATATAAAATGATCTAATCGGGTCTCTGATTGCCCTACCCTAGAAGTTTAATAGTGCATTTTACTCACCATTTCATGCGCTTTGAGATGCCGCTTAGCCCAATACGCTATCTGAAATTGGAGCGACGTAAATTGAACAAATGTGATAGAATTTCGCTGAATTCTTATATTAACCAAAATATAAATGATCTAATCGGGTCTCTGATTGCCCTACCCCTAGAAGTTTAATAGTGTATTTTGCTCGCCATTTCATGCGCTTTGAGATGCCGCTTAGACCAATACGCTATCTGAAATAGGAGCGACGTAAATTAAACAAATGTGATAGAACTTCGCTGAATTCTTATATTAACCATAATATAAAATGATCTAATCGGGTCTCTGATTGCCCTACCCTAGAAGTTTAATAGTGCATTTTACTCACCATTCCGCGCTCTTTAAGTTGCCGCCTAGCCCAGTACGCTATCTGAAATAGGAGCTACGTAAGTTGAACGAATGTCACAGAATTACGCTGAATTCTTATATTAACCGTAATATAAAATGATCTAATCGGGTCTCTGTTTGCCTTATCCTAGAAGTTTAATAGTGCATTTTACTCGTCAATTCATGCGCTTTGCGATGCCGCTTAGCCCAATAAGCTATCTGAAATAGGAGCGACGTAAATTGAAAAAATGTGATAGTATTTCCCTGAAATGTTATAGTAAACAAAATATAAAATGATATATTCGTAACTCTGATTGCCCTATCATAGAAGTTTAGAAGTGCATTTTACTCGCCCTTCCACGCGCTTTAAGATGCCGCCTAGCCCAGTACGCTATCTGAAATAGGAGCGACGTTAGTTGAACGAATGTGATAGAATTACGCTGAATTCTTATATTAACCGTAATATAAAATGATCTATTCGGGTGTCTGTTCGCCCTACCCTAGAAGTTTAATAGTGCATTTCACTCGCCATTCCATGCGCTTTGAGATGCCGCTTAGCCCAATACGCTATCTGAAATAGGAGCGACGTAAATTGAACAAATGTGATAGAATTTCGCTGAATTCTTATATTAACCAAAATATGAAATGATCTTATCGGGTCTCTGATTGCCCTACCCTAGAAGTTTAATAGTGCATTTTACTCGCCCTTTCGTGCGCTTTGAGATGCCGCTTAGCCCAATACGCTATCTCAAATAGGAGCGACGTAAATTGAACAAATGTGATAGAATTTCGCTGAATTCTTATATTAACCAAAATATAAAATGATCTAATCGGGTCTCTGATTGCCCTACCCCTAGAAGTTTAATAGTGCATTTTACTCGCCATTTCATGCGCTTTGAGATGCCGCTTAGCCCAATACGCTATCTGAAATAGGAGCGACGTAAATTAAACGAATGTGATAGAACTTCGCTGAATTCTTATATTAACCATAATATAAAATGATCTAATCGGGTCTCTGATTGCCCTACCCTAGAAGTTTAATAGTGCATTTTACTCACCATTCCACGCGCTTTAAGTTGCCGCCTAGCCCAGTACGCTATCTGAAATAGGAGCTACGTAAGTTGAACAGATGTCACAGAATTACGCTGAATTCTTATATTAACCGTAATATAAAATGATCTAATCGGGTCTCTGTTTGCCTTATCCTAGAAATTTAATAGTGCATTTTACTCGTCAATTCATGCGCTTTGCGATGCCGCTTAGCCCAATAAGCTATCTGAGATAGGAGCGACGTAAATTGAACAAATGTGATAGAATTTCGCTGAATTCTTATATTAACCAAAATATAAAATGATCTAATCGGGTCTCTGATTGCCCTATCATAGAAGTTTAACAGTGCATTTTACTCGCCATTCCACGCGCTTTACGTTGCCGCCTAGCCCAGCACGCTATATGAAATAGGAGCTACGTAAGTTGAACAAATGTCACAGAATTACGCTGAATTCTTATATTAACCGTAATATAAAATGATCTAATCGGGTCTCTGTTTGCCTTATCCTAGAAGTTTAATAGTGCATTTTACTCGCCATTTCATGCGCTTTGAGATGCCTCTTAGCCCAATACGCTATCTGAAATAGGAGCGACGTAAATTGAACAAATGTGATAGAATTTCGCTGAATTCTTATATTAACCAAAATATAAAATGATCTAATCCGGTCTCTGTTTGCCCTACCCTAGAAGTTTAATAGTGCATTTTACGAGCCATTTCTTGCGCTTTGAGATGCAGCTTAGCCCAATACGCTATCTGAAATAGGAGCGACGTAAATTGAACAAATGTGATAGAATTTCGCTGAATTCTTATATTAACCAAAATATGAAATGATCTAATCGGGTCTCTGATTGCCCTACCCTAGAAGCTTAATAGTGCATTTTACTCGCCCCTTCGTGCGCTGTGAGATGCCGCTTAGCCCAATACGCTATCTGAAATAGGAGCGACGTAAATTGAACAAATGTGATAGAATTTCGCTGGATTCTTATATTAACCAAAATATAAAATGATCTAATCGGGTCTCTGATTGCCCTACCCTAGAAGTTTAATAGTGCATTTTACTCGCCATTTCATGCGCTTTGAGATGCCGCTTAGCCCAATACGTTATCTGAAATAGGAGCGACGTAAATTGAACAAATGTGATAGAATTTCGCTGAATTCTTAAATTAACCATAATATAAAATGATCTAATGGGGTCTCTGTTTGCCCTACCCTAGAAGTTTAATAGTGCATTTTACTCGCCATTTCTTGCGTTTGAGATGCCACTTAGCACAAGTCGCTATCTGAAATAGGAGCGATGTAAATTGAACAAATGTGATAGAATTTCGCTGAATTCTTATATTAACCTTAATGTAAAATGATCTAATCGGGTCTTTGCTCGCCCTACCCAAGAAGTTTAATAGTGCATTTCACTCGTCATTTCATGCGCTTTGCGATGCCGCTTAGCCCAATAAGCTATCTGAAATTCGAGCGACGTATATTGAACAAATGTGATAGAATTTCGCTGAATTCTTATATTAACCAAAATATAAAATGATCTAATCGGGTCTCTGATTGCCCTATCATAGAAGTTTAATAGTGCATTTTACTCGCCATTCCACGCGCTTTAAGATGCCGCCTAGCCCAGTACGCTATCTGAAATAGGAGCTACGTAAGTTGAACGAATGTGACAGAATTACGCTGATTTCTTATATTAACCGTAATATAAAATGATCTAATCGGGTCTCTGTTTGCCTTATCCTAGAAGTTTAATAGTGCATTTTACTCGCCATTTCATGCGCTTTGAGATGCCTCTTAGCCCATTACGCTATCTGAAATAGGAGCGACGTAAATTGAACAAATGTGATAGAATTTCGCTGAATTCTTATATTAACCAAAATATAAAATGATCTAATCGGGTCTCTGTTTGCCCTACCCTAGAAGTTTAATAGTGCATTTTACGAGCCATTTCTTGCGCTTTGAGATGCAGCTTAGCCCAATACGCTATCTGAAATAGGAGCGACGTAAATTGAACAAATGTGGTAGAATTTCGTTGATTTCATATATTAACCAAAATATAAAATGATCCAATCGGGTCTCTGATTACCCTATCATAGAAGTTTAGTAGTGCATTTTACTCGCCCTTCCACGCGCTTTAAGATGCCGCTTGGCCCAATAAGCTATCTGAAATAGGAGCGACGTAAATTGAACAAATGTGATAGAATTTCGCTGAATTCTTATATTAACCTTAATGTAAAACGATCTAATCGGGTCTCTGTT
>CAKAJE020001063.1:0-43082 GCA_916610135.2 Macropis europaea | reverse complement strand
AACGTAAATTGAACAAATGTGATAGAATTTCCATGAAATCTTATATTAAACAAAATATAAAATGATCTAAACGGGACTCTGATTGCCCTATCATAGAAGTTTAGTAGTGCATTTTACTCGCCCTTCCACGCGCTTTAAGATGCCGCCTAGCCCAGTACACTATCTGAAATAGGAGCGACGTATGTTGAACAAATGTGATATAATTACGCTCAATTCTTATATTAACCGTAATATTAAATGATCTAATCGGGTCTCGGTTTGCCTTACCCTAGAAGTTTAATAGTGCATTTTACTCGCCATTTCATGCGCTTTGAGATGCCGCGTAGCCCAGTACGCTATCTGAATTAGGAGCGACGTAAATTGAACAAATGTGATAGAATTTTGCTGAATTCTTAAATTAACCATAACATAAAATGATGTAATCGGGTCTCTGTTCGCCCTACCCAAGAAGTTTAATAGTGCATTTCTCTCGTCATTTCATGCGCTTTGAGATGCCGCTTAGCCCAATACGCTATCTGAAATAGGAGCGACGTAAATTGAACAAATGTGATAGAATTTCGCTGAATTCTTAAATTAACCATAATATAAAATGATGTGATGGGGTCTCTGTTTGCCCTACCCTAGAAGTTTTATAGTGCATTTGACTCGTCATTTCATGCGCTTTGAGATGCCGCTTAGCCCAATACGCTATCTGAAATAGGAGCGACGTAAATTGAACAAATGTGATAGAATTTCGCTGAATTCTTATATTAACCATAACATAAAATGATGTAATCGGGTCTCTGTTCGCCCTACCCAAGAAGTTTAATAGTGCATTTCTCTCGTCATTTCATGCGCTTTTAGATGCCGCTTAGCCCAATAGCTATCTGAAATAGGAGCGACGTAAATTGAACAAATGTGATAGAATTTCCCTGAAATCTTATATTAAACAAAATATAAAATGATCTAAACGGGACTCTGATTGCCCTATCATAGAAGTTTAGTAGTGCATTTTACTCGCCCTTCCACGCGCTTTAAGATGCCGCCTAGCCCAGTACACTATCTGAAATAGGAGCGACGTATGTTGAACAAATGTGATAGAATTACGCTGAATTCTTATATTAACCGTAATATAAAATGATCTAATCGGGTCTCTGTATGCATTACCATAGAAGTTTAATAGTGCATTATACTCGCCATTTCATGCGCTTTGAGATGCCGCTTAGTCCAATACGCTATCTGCAATAGGATCGACGTAAATTGTACAAATGAGATAGAATTTCGCTGAATTCTTAAATTAACCATAATATAAAGTGATCTAAACTGGTCTCTGTTTGCCCCACCCTAGAAGTTTAATAGTGCATTTTACTCGCCATTTCTTGGGCTTTGAGATGCCGCTTAGCCCAATACGCTATCTGAAATAGGAGCAACGTAAATTGAACAAATGTGATAGAATTTCGCTGAATTCTTAAATTAACCATAATATAAAATGATCTAATGGGGTCTCTGTTTGCCCTACCCTAGAAGTTTAATAGTGCATTTTACTCGCCATATCTTGCGCTTTGAGATGCCGCTTAGCCCAATACGCTATCTGAAATAGGAGCGATGTAAGTTGAACAAATGTGAGAGAATTTCGCTGAATTCTTAAATTAACCATAATATAAAATGATCTAATGGGGTCTCTGTTTGCCCTACCCTAGAAGTTTAATAGTGCATTTTACTCGCCATTTCATGCGCTTTGAGATGCCGCTTAGCCCAATACGCTATCTGAAATATCAGCCACGTAAATTGAACAAATGTGAGAGAATTTCGCTGAATTCTTATATTAACCAAAATATAAAATGATCTAATCGGGTCTCTGATTTCCCTATCATAGAAGTTTGATAGTGTATTTTACTCGACATTCCACGCGCTTTGAGTTGCCGCCTAGCCCAGTACGCTTTCTGAAATAGGAACTACGTAAGTTGAACAAATGTGACAGAATTACGCTGAATTCTTATATTTACCGTAATATAAAATGATCTAATCGGGTCTCTGTTTGCCTTATCCTAGAAGTTTAATAGTGCATTTTACTCGCCATTTCATGCGCTTTGAGATGCCGCATAGCCCAATACGCTATCTGAAATAGGAGCGACGTAAATTGAACAAATGTGATAGAATTTCGCTGAATTCTTATATTAACCTCAATGTAAAATGATCTAATCGGGTCTTTGTTCGCCCTACCCTAGAAGTTTAATAGTGCATTTCACTCGTCATTTCATGCGCTTTGAGATGCCGCTTAGCCCAATACGCTATCCGACATAGGAGCGACGTAAATTGAACAAATGTGATAGAATTTCGCTGAATTCTTAAATTAACCATAATATAAAATGATCTAATGGGGTCTCTGATTGCCCTATCATAGAAGTTTAGTAGTGCATTTTACTCGCCCTTCCACGCGCTTTGAGATACCGCCTTGCCCAGTACGCTATCTGAAATAGGAGCTACGTAAGTTGAACAAATGTGATAGAATTTTGCTGAATTCTTAAATTAACCATAATATAAAATGATATAATCGGGTCTCTGTTTGCCCTACCCAAGAACTTTAATAGTGCATTTCTCTCGTCATTTCATGCGCTTTGAGATGCCGCTTAGCCCAATACGCTATCTGAAAGAGGAGCGACGTAAATTGAACAAATGTGATAGAATTTCCATGAAATCTTATATTAAACAAAATATAAAATGATCTAAACGGGACTCTGATTGCCCTAACATAGAAGTTTAGTAGTGCATTTTACTCGCCCTTCCACGCGCTTTAAGATGCCGCCTAGCCCAGTACACTATCTGAAATAGGAGCGACGTATGTTGAACAAATGTGATATGATTACGCTGAATTCTTATATTAACCGTAATATTAAATGATCTAATCGGGTCTCGGTTTGCCTTACCCTAGAAGTTTAATAGTGCATTTTACTCGCCATTTCATGCGCTTTGAGATGCCGCTTAGCCCAATACGCTATCTGCAACATGAGCGACATAAATTGAACAAATGTGATAGAATTTCGCTGAATTCTTATATTAACCATAATGTAAAATGATCGTATCGGGTCTCTGATTGCCCTACCCTAGAAGTTTAATAGTTCATTTTTCTCGCCATTTCTTGCGCTTTCAGATGCCGCTTAGCCCAATATGCTATCTGAAATATCAGCGACGTAAATTGAACAAATGTGAGAGAATCTCGCTGAATTCTTATATTAACCAAAATATAAAATGATCTAATCGGGTCTATGATTGCCCTATCATAGAAGTTTAAAAGTGCATTTTACTCGCCATTCCACGCGCTTTAAGATGCCGCCTAGCCGAGTACGCTATCTGAAATAGGAGCGACGTAAATTGAACAAATGTGATAGAATTTTGCTGAATTCTTATATTAACCGTAATATAAAATGATCTAATCGGGTCTCTGTTTTCCCTACCCTAGAAGTTTAACAGTGCATTTTACTCGTCATTTCATGCGCTTCGAGGTGCCGCATAGCCCAATACGCTATCTGACATAGGAGCGACGTAAATTGAACAAATGTGATAGAATTTCGCTGAATTCTTAAATTAACCATAATATAAAATGATCTAATGGGGTCTCTGATTGCCCTACCCTAGAAGATTAATAGTGCATTTCACTCGCCATTTCATGCGCTTTGAGATGCCGCTTAGCCCAATACGCTATCTGACATAGGAGCGACGTAAATTGAACAAATGTGATAGAATTTCGCTGAATTCTTATATTAACCAAAATATAAAATGATCTAATCGGGTCTCTGATTGCCCTATCATAGAAGTTTAGTAGTGCATTTTACTCGCCATTCCACGCGCTTTAAGTTGCCGCCTAGCCCAGTACGCTATCTGAAATAGGAGCTACGTAAGTTGAACAAATGTGACAGAATTACGCTGAATTCTTATATTAACCGTAATATAAAATGATCTAATCGGGTCTCTGTTTGCCCTACCCTAGAAGTTTAATAGTGCATTTTACTCGCCATTTCTTGCGCTTTGAGATGCCGCTTAGCCCAGTACGCTATCTGAAATAGGAGCGACGTAAATTGAACAAATGTGATAGAATTTCGCTGAATTCTTATATTAACCAAAATATAAAATGATCTAATCGGGTCTCTGATTGCCCTATCATAGAAGTTTAATAGTGCATTGTACTCGCTATTCCACGCGCTTTAAGATGCCGCCTAGCCCAGTACGCTATCTGAAATAGGAGCGACGTATGTTGAACAAATGTGATAGAATTTCCCTGAATTCTTATATTAACCTTAATGTAAAATGATCTAATCGGGTCTCTGATTGCCCTACCCTAGAAGTTTAATTGTTCATTTTACTCGCCATTTCTTGCGCTTTGAGATGCCGCTTAGCCCAATACGCTATCTGAAATATCAGCGACGTAAATTGAACAAATGTGAGAGAATCTCGCTGAATTCTTATATTAACCAAAATATAAAATGATCTAATCGGGTCTATGATTGCCCTATCATAGAAGTTTAAAAGTGCATTATACACGCCATTCCACGCGCTTTAAGATTCCGCCTAGCCCAGTACGCTATCTGAAATAGGAGCGACGTAAATTGAACAAATGTGATAGAATTTCGCTGAATTCTTATATTAACCGTAATATAAAATGATCTAATCGGGTCTCTGTTTGCCCTACCCTAGAAGTTTAACAGTGCATTTTACTCGGCATTTCATGCGCTTCGAGATGCCGCATAGCCCAATACGCTATCTGACATAGGAGCGACGTAAATTGAACAAATGTGATAGAATTTCGCTGAATTCTTAAATTAACCATAATATAAAATGATCTACTCGGGTAACTGTTTGCCCTACCCAAGAACTTTAATTGTGCATTTCTCTCGCCATTTCATGCGCTTTGAGATGCCGCTTTGCCCAATACGCTATCTGCAACATGAGCGACGTAAATTGAACAAATGTGATAGAATTTCGCTGAATTCTTAAGTTAACCATAATATAAAATGATCTAATCGGGTCTCGGTTTGCCCTACCCTAGAAGTTTAATAGTGCATTTTACTCGCCATTCCACGCGCTTTAAGTTGCCGCCTAGCCCAGTACGCTATCTGAAATAGGAGCTACGTAAGTTGAACAAATGTGACAGAATTACGCTGAATTCTTATATTAACCGTAATATAAAATGATCTAATCGGGTCTCTGTTTGCCCTACCCTAGAAGTTTAATAGTGCATTTTCTCGGCATTTCATGCGCTTTGAGATGCCGCATAGCCCAATACGCTATCTGACATAGGAGCGACGTAAATTGAACAAATGTGATAGAATTTCGCTGAATTCTTATATTAACCGTAATATAAAATGATCTAATCGGGTCTCTGTTTGCCTTATCCTAGAAGTTTAATAGTGCATTTTCTCGGCATTTCATGCGCTTTGAGATGCCGCTTAGCCCAATACGCTATCAGAAATAGGAGCGACGTAAATTGAACGAATGTGATAGAATTTCGCTGAATTCTTATATTAACCAAAATATAAAATGATCTAATCGGGTCTCTGATAGCCCTATCATAGAAGTTTAAGAGTGCATTTTACTCGCCATTCCACGCGCTTTAAGATGCCGCCTAGCCCGGTATGCTATCTGAAATAGGAGCGACGTAAGTTGAACAGATGTGATAGAATTACGCTGAATCCTTATATTAACCGTAATATAAAATGATCTAATCGGGTCTCTGTTTGCCTTATCCTAGAAGTTTAATAGTGCATTTTACTCGCCATTTCATGCGCATTGGGATGCCGCTTAGCCCAATACGCTATCTGAAATAGGAGCGACGTAAATTGAACAAATGTGATAGAATTTCCCTGAATACTTATATTAACCTTAATGTAAAATGATCTAATCGGGTCTCTCTTCGCCCTACCCTAGAAGTTTAATAGTGCATTTCACTCGTCATTTCATGCGCTTTGAGATGCCGCTTAGCCCAATATGCTATCTGAAATAGGAGCGACGTAAATTGAACAAATGTGATAGAATTTTGCCGAATTCTTAAATTAACCATAATATAAAATGATGTAATCGGCTTTCGGTTCGCCCTACCCAAGAAGTTTAATAGTGCATTTCACTCGTCATTTCATGCGCTTTGCGATGCCGCTTAGCCCAATATGCTATGTGAAATAGGAGCGACGTAAATTGAACAAATGTGATAGAATTTCGCTGAATTCTTATATTCACCAAAATATAAAATGATCTAATCGGGTCTCTGATTGCCCTATCATAGAAGTTTAATAGTGCAGTTTACTCGCCACTCCACGCGCTTTAAGATGCCGCCTAGCCCAGTACGCTATCTGAAATAGGAGCGACGTAAATTGAACAAATGTGATAGAATTTTGCTGAATTCTTAAATTAACCATAATATAAAATGATATAATCGGGTCTCTGTTTGCCCTACCCAAGAACTTTAATAGTGCATTTCTCTCGTCATTTCATGCGCTTTGAGATGCCGCTTAGCCCAATACGCTATCTGAAAGAGGAGCGACGTAAATTGAACAAATGTGATAGAATTTCCATGAAATCTTATATTAAACAAAATATAAAATGATCTAAACGGGACTCTGATTGCCCTATCATAGAAGTTTAGTAGTGCATTTCACTCGCCCTTCCACGCGCTTTAAGATGCCGCCTAGCACAGTACACTATCTGAAATAGGAGCGACGTATGTTGAACAAATGTGATATAATTACGCTCAATTCTTATATTAACCGTAATATTAAATGATCTAATCGGGTCTCGGTTTGCCTTACCCTAGAAGTTTAATAGTGCATTTTACTCGCCATTTCATGCGCTTTGAGATGCCGCTGAGCCCAATACGCTATCTGCAACATGAGCGACGTAAATTGAACAAATGTGATAGAATTTCGCTGAATTCTTAAATTAACCATAATATAAAATGATCTAATCGGGTCTCTGTTTGCCCTACCCTAGAAGTTTAATAGTACATTTTACTCGCCATTTCTTGCGCTTTGAGATGCCGCTTAGCCCAATACGCTATCTGAAATATCAGCGACATAAATTGAACAAATGTGAGAGAATCTCGCTGAATTCTTATATTAACCTTAATGTAAAATGATCTAATCGGGTCTCTGTTCGCCCTACCCTAGAAGATTACTAGTGCATTTCACACGTCATTTCATGCGCTTTGAGATGCCGCTTAGCTCAATAAGCTATCTGAAATAGGAGCGACGTAAATTGGACAAATGTGATAGAATTTTTCTGAATTCTTAAATAAACCATAACATGAAATGATCTAATCGGGTCTCTGTTTGCCCTACCCTAGAGGTTTAACAGTGCATTTTACTCGCCATTTCATGCGCTTTGAGATGCCGCTTAGCCCAATACGCTATCTGAAACAGGAGCGACGTAAATTGAACAAATGTGATAGAATTTCGCTGAATTCTTATATTAACCAAAATATAAAATGATCTAATTGGGTCTCTGATTGCACTATCATAGAAGTTTGATAGTGTATTTTACTCGACATTCCACGCGCTTTAAGTTGCCGCCTAGCCCAGTACGCTATCTGAAATAGGAACTACGTAAGTTGAACAAATGTGACAGAATTACGCTGAATTCTTATATTTACCGTAATATAAAATGATCTAATCGGGTCTCTGTTTGCCTTATCCTAGAAGTTTAATAGTGCATTTTACTCGCCATTTCATGCGCTTTGAGATGCCGCATAGCCCAATACGCTATCTGAAATAGGAGCGACGTAAATTGAACAAATGTGATAGAATTTCGCTGAATTCTTATATTAACCTCAATGTAAAATGATCTAATCGGGTCTTTGTTCGCCCTACCCTAGAAGTTTAATAGTGCATTTCACTCGTCATTTCATGCGGTTTGAGATGCCGCTTAGCCCAATACGCTATCCGACATAGGAGCGACGTAAATTGAACAAATGTGATAGAATTTCGCTGAATTCTGAAATTAACCATAATATAAAATGATCTTATCGGGTCTCTGTTTGCCCTACCCTAGAAGTTTAATAGTGCATTTTACTCGACATGCCTTGCGCTTTGAGATGCCGCTTAGTCCAATACGCTGTCTGAAATATCAGCGACGTAAATTGAACAAATGTGAGAGAATTTCGCTGAATTCTTATATTAACCAAAATATAAAATGATCTAATCGGGTCTCTGATTGCCCTATCATAGAAGTTTAATAGTGCATTTTACTCGCCATTCCACGCGCTTTAAGTTGCCGCCTAGCCCAGTACGCTATCTGAAATAGGAGCTACGTAAGTTGAACAAATGTGATAGAATTTTGCTGAATTCTTAAATTAACCATAATATAAAATGATATAATCGGGTCTCTGTTTGCCCTACCCAAGAACTTTAATAGTGCATTTCTCTCGTCATTTCATGCGCTTTGAGATGCCGCTTAGCCCAATACGCTATCTGAAATAGGAGCGACGTAAATTGAACAAATGTGAGAGAATTTCGCTGAATTCTTATATTAACCAAAATATAAAATGATCTAATCGGGTCTATGATTGCCCTATCATAGAAGTTTAAAAGTGCATTTTACTCGCCATTCCACGCGCTTTAAGATGCCGCCTAGCCCAGTACGCTATCTGAAATAGGAGCGACGTAAATTGAACAAATGTGATAGAATTTCGCTGAATTCTTATATTAACCGTAATATAAAATGATCTAATCGGGTCTCTGTTTGCCCTACCCTAGAAGTTTAACAGTGCATTTTACTCGTCATTTCATGCGCTTCGAGATGCCGCATAGCCCAATACGCTATCTGACATAGGAGCGACGTAAATTGAACAAATGTGATAGAATTTCGCTGAATTCTTAAATTAACCATAATATAAAATGATCTAATGGGGTCTCTGATTGCCCTACCCTAGAAGATTAATAGTGCATTTCACTCGCCATTTCATGCGCTTTGAGATGCCGCTTAGCCCAAGACGCTATCTGACATAGGAGCGACGTAAATTGAACAAATGTGATAGAATTTCGCTGAATTCTTATATTAACCAAAATATAAAATGATCTAATCGGTTCTCTGTTTGCCCTACCCTAGAAGTTTAATAGTGCATTTCACTCGTCATATCATGCGCTTTGCGATGCCGCTTAGCCCAATAAGCTATCTGAAATAGGAGCGCCGTAAATTGAACAAATGTGATAGAATTTCGCTGAATTCTTATATTAACCAAAATATAAAATGATCTAATCGGGTCTCTGATTGCCCTATCATAGAAGTTTAATAGTGCATTGTACTCGCTATTCCACGCGCTTTAAGATGCCGCCTAGCCCAGTACGCTATCTGAAATAGGAGCGACGTATGTTGAACAAATGTGATAGAATTTCCCTGAATTCTTATATTAACCAAAATATAAAATGATCGAATCGGGTCTCTGATTGCCCTATCATAGAAGTTTAGTAGTGCATTTTACTCGCCATTCCACGCGCTTTAAGTTGCCGCCTAGCCCAGTACGCTATCTGAAATAGGAGCTACGTAAGTTGAACAAATGTGACAGAATTACGCTGAATTCTTATATTAACCGTAATATAAAATGATCTAATCGGGTCTCTGTTTGCCCTACCCTAGAAGTTTAATAGTGCATTTTACTCGCCATTTCTTGCGCTTTGAGATGCCGCTTAGCCCAGTACGCTATCTGAAATAGGAGCGACGTAAATTGAACAAATGTGATAGAATTTTGCTGAATTCTTAAATTAACCATAATGTAAAATGATCGAATCGGGTCTCTGATTGCCCTACCCTAGAAGTTTAATAGTTCATTTTACTCGCCATTTCTTGCGCTTTGAGATGCCGCTTAGCCCAATACGCTATCTGAAATATCAGCGACGTAAATTGAACAAATGTGAGAGAATCTCGCTGAATTCTTATATTAACCAAAATATAAAATGATCTAATCGGGTCTATGATTGCACTATCATAGAAGTTTAAAAGTGCATTTTACTCGCCATTCCACGCGCTTTAAGATGCCGCCTAGCCCAGTACGCTATCTGAAATAGGAGCGACGTAAATTGAACAAATGTGATAGAATTTCGCTGAATTCTTATATTAACCGTAATATAAAATGATCTAATCGGGTCTCTGTTTGCCCTACCCTAGAAGTTTAACAGTGCATTTTACTCGTCATTTCATGCGCTTCGAGATGCCGCATAGCCCAATACGCTATCTGACATAGGAGCGACGTAAATTGAACAAATGTGATAGAATTTCGCTGAATTCTTAAATTAACCATAATATAAAATGATCTAATGGGGTCTCTGATTGCCCTACCCTAGAAGATTAATAGTGCATTTCACTCGCCACTTCATGCGCTTTGAGATGCCGCTTAGCCCAAGACGCTATCTGACATAGGAGCGACGTAAATTGAACAAATGTGATAGATTTTCGCTGAATTCTTATATTAACCAAAATATAAAATGATCTAATCGGGTCTCTGATTGCCCTATCATAGAAGTTTAATAGTGCATTGTACTCGCTATTCCACGCGCTTTAAGATGCCGCCTCGCCCAGCACGCTATCTGAAATAGGAGCGACGTATGTTGAACAAATGTGATAGAATTTCCCTGAATTCTTATATTAACCTTAATGTAAAATGATCTAATCGGGTCTCTGTTTGCCCTACCCTAGAAGTTTAATAGTGCATTTCACTCGTCATTTCATGCGCTTTGCGATGCCGCTTAGCCCAATAAGCTATCTGAAATAGGAGCGACGTAAATTGAACAAATGTGATAGAATTTCGCTGAATTCTTATATTAACCAAAATATAAAATGATCTAGTCGGGTCTCTGATTGCCCTATCATAGAAGTTTAAAAGTGCATTTTACTCGCCATTCCACGCGCTTTAAGATGCCGCCTAGCCCAGTACGCTATCTGAAATAGGAGCGACGTAAATTGAACAAATGTGAGAGAATCTCGCTGAATTCTTGTATTAACCTTAATGTAAAATGATCTAATCGGGTCTCTGTTCGCCCTACCCTAGAAGATTACTAGTGCATTTCACACGTCATTTCATGCGCTTTGAGATGCCGCTTAGCTCAATAAGCTATCTGAAATAGGAGCGACGTAAATTGGACAAATGTGATAGAATTTTTCTGAATTCTTAAATAAACCATAATATGAAATGATCTAATCGGGTCTGTGTTTGCCCTACCCTAGAAGTTTAACAGTGCATTTTACTCGCCATGTCATGCGCTTTGAGATGCCGCTTAGCCCAATACGCTATCTGAAATAGGAGCGACGTAAATTAAACAAACGTGATAGAATTTCCCTGAATACTTATATTAACCTTAACGTAAAATGATCTAAACGGGTCTCCGTTTGCCTTATCCTAGAAGTTTAATAGTGCATTTTACTGGCCATTCATGCGCATTGAGATGCCGCTTAGCCCAATACGCTATCTGAAATAGGAGCGATGTAAATTGAACAAATGTGATAGAATTTCGCTGAATTCTTAAATTAACCATAATATAAAATGATCTAAACGGGACTCTGATTGCCCTATCATAGAAGTTTAGTAGTGCATTTTACTCGCCATTTCATGCGCTTTGAGATGCGCCTAGCCCGGTACGCTATCTGAAATAGGAGCGACGTAAGTTGAACAAATTTGATAGAATTACGCTGAATTCTTATATTAACCTTAATGTAAAATGTTCTAAACGGGTCTCTGTTCGCCCTACCCAAGAAGATTAATAGTGCATTTCACTCGTCATTTCATGCGCTTTGAGATGCCGCTTAGCCCAGTACGCTATCTGAAATAGGAGCGATGTAAATTGAACAAATGTGATAGAATTTCGCTGAATTCTTATATTAACCAAAATATAAAATGATCTAATCGGGTCTCTGATTGCCCTATCATAGAAGTTTAAGAGTGCATTTTACTCACCATTTCTTGCGTTTTGAGATGCCGCTTAGCCCGATACTCTATCTGAAATATCAGCGACGTAAATTGAACAAATGTGATAGAATTTCCCTGAAATCTTATATTAAATAAAATATAAAATGATCTAAACGGGACTCTGATTGCCCTATCATAGAAGTTTAGTAGTGCATTTTACTCGCTCTTCCACGTGCTTTAAGATGCCGCCTGGCCCAGTACACTATCTGAAATAGGAGCGACGTATGTTGAACAAATGTGATAGATTTACGCTGAATTCTTATATTAACCGTAATATAAAATGATCTAATCGGGTCTCTGTTTGCCTTACCCTAAAAGTTTAATAGTGCATTTTACTCGCCATTTCATGCGCTTTGAGATGCCGCTTAGCCCAATACGCTATCTGCAATAGGAGCGACGTAAATAGAACAATTGTGATAGAATTTCGCTGAATTCTTATATGAACCAAAATATAAAATGATCTAATCGGCTCTCTGATTGCCGTATCATAGAAGTTTAGTAGTGCATTTTACTCGCCATTCATCGCGTTTTAAGATGCCGCCTAGCCCAGTACGCTAGCTGAAATAGGAACGACGTAAATTGAACAAATGTGATAGAATTTCCCTGAATACTTATATTAACCGTAATATAAATTGATCTAATCGGGTCTCTGTTTGCCCTACCCTAGAAGTTTAATAGTGCATTTTACTCGCCATTTCATGCGCTTTGAGATGCCGCCTTGCCCGGTACGCTATCTGAAATAGGAGCGACGTAAGTTGAACAAATGTGATAGAATTACGCTGAATTCTTATATTAACCTTAATGTAAAATGTTCTAATCGGGTCTCTGTTCGCCCTACCCAAGAAGATTAATAGTGCATTTCACTCGTCAGTTCATGCGCTTTGAGATGCCGCTTAGCCCAGTACGCTATCTGAAATAGGAGCGATGTAAATAGAACAAATGTGATAGATTTTCGAAGAATTCTTGAATTAACCATAATATAAAATGATCTAATCAGGTCTCTGTTCGCCCTAGCCTAGAAGTTAAATAGTGCATTTTACTCGCCCTTTCGTGCGCTTTGAGATGCCGCTTAGCACAATACGCTATCTGAAATAGGAGCGACGTAAATTGAACAAATGTGATAGAATTTCGCTGGATTCTTATATTAACCAAAATATAAAATGATCTAATCGGGTCTCTGATTGCCCTATCATAGAAGTTTAACAGTGCATTTTCCTCGCCATTCCACGCGCTTTAAGTTGCCGCCTAGCCCAGCACGCTATCTGAAATAGGAGCTACGTAAGTTGAACAAATGTCACAGAATTACGCTGAATTCTTATATTAACCGTAATATAAAATGATCTACTCGGGTCACTGTTTGCCCTACCCAAGAACTTTAATTGTGCATTTCTCTCGCCATTTCATGCGCTTTGAGATGCCGCTTTGCCCAATACGCTATCTGCAATAGGAGCGACGTAAATAGAACAATTGTGATAGAATTTCGCTGAATTCTTATATTAACCGTAATATAAAATGATCTAATCGGGTCTCGGTTTGCCCTACCCTAGAAGTTTAATAGTGCATTTTACTCGCCATTCCACGCGCTTTAAGTTGCCGCCTAGCCCAGTACGCTATCTGAAATAGGAGCTACGTAAGTTGAACAAATGTGACAGAATTACGCTGAATTCTTATATTAACCGTAATATAAAATGATCTAATCGGGTCTCTGTTTGCCCTACCCTAGAAGTTTAATAGTGCATTTTCTCGGCATTTCATGCGCTTTGAGATGCCGCATAGCCCAATACGCTATCTGACATAGGAGCGACGTAAATTGAACAAATGTGATAGAATTTCGCTGAATTCTTATATTAACCAAAATATAAAATGATCTAATCGGGTCTCTGATAGCCCTATCATAGAAGTTTAAGAGTGCATTTTACTCGCCATTCCACGCGCTTTAAGATGCCGCCTAGCCCGGTATGCTATCTGAAATAGGAGCGACGTAAGTTGAACAGATGTGATAGAATTACGCTGAATCCTTATATTAACCGTAATATAAAATGATCTAATCGGGTCTCTGTTTGCCTTATCCTAGAAGTTTAATAGTGCATTTTACTCGCCATTTCATGCGCATTGGGATGCCGCTTAGCCCAATACGCTATCTGAAATAGGAGCGACGTAAATTGAACAAATGTGATAGTATTTCCCTGAATACTTATATTAACCTTAATGTAAAATGATCTAATCGGGTCTCTCTTCGCCCTACCCTAGAAGTTTAATAGTGCATTTCACTCGTCATTTCATGCGCTTTGAGATGCCGCTTAGCCCAATATGCTATCTGAAATAGGAGCGACGTAAATTGAACAAATGTGATAGAATTTTGCCGAATTCTTAAATTAACCATAATATAAAATGATGTAATCGGCTTTCGGTTCGCCCTACCCAAGAAGTTTAATAGTGCATTTCACTCGTCATTTCATGCGCTTTGCGATGCCGCTTAGCCCAATATGCTATGTGAAATAGGAGCGACGTAAATTGAACAAATGTGATAGAATTTCGCTGAATTCTTATATTCACCAAAATATAAAATGATCTAATCGGGTCTCTGATTGCCCTATCATAGAAGTTTAATAGTGCAGTTTACTCGCCACTCCACGCGCTTTAAGATGCCGCCTAGCCCAGTACGCTATCTGAAATAGGAGCGACGTAAATTGAACAAATGTGATAGAATTTTGCTGAATTCTTAAATTAACCATAATATAAAATGATATAATCGGGTCTCTGTTTGCCCTACCCAAGAACTTTAATAGTGCATTTCTCTCGTCATTTCATGCGCTTTGAGATGCCGCTTAGCCCAATACGCTATCTGAAAGAGGAGCGACGTAAATTGAACAAATGTGATAGAATTTCCATGAAATCTTATATTAAACAAAATATAAAATGATCTAAACGGGACTCTGATTGCCCTATCATAGAAGTTTAGTAGTGCATTTTACTCGCCCTTCCACGCGCTTTAAGATGCCGCCTAGCCCAGTACACTATCTGAAATAGGAGCGACGTATGTTGAACAAATGTGATATGATTACGCTGAATTCTTATATTAACCGTAATATTAAATGATCTAATCGGGTCTCGGTTTGCCTTACCCTAGAAGTTTAATAGTGCATTTTACTCGCCATTTCATGCGCTTTGAGGTGCCGCTTAGCCCAATACGCTATCTGCAACATGAGCGACGTAAATTGAACAAATGTGATAGAATTTCGCTGAATTCTTATATTAACCATAATGTAAAATGATCGTATCGGGTCTCTGATTGCCCTACCCTAGAAGTTTAATAGTTCATTTTACTCGCCATTTCTTGCGCTTTCAGATGCCGCTTAGCCCAATATGCTATCTGAAATATCAGCGACGTAAATTGAACAAATGTGAGAGAATCTCGCTGAATTCTTATATTAACCAAAATATAAAATGATCTAATCGGGTCTATGATTGCCCTATCATAGAAGTTTAAAAGTGCATTTTACTCGCCATTCCACGCGCTGTAAGATGCCGCCTAGCCGAGTACGCTATCTGAAATAGGAGCGACGTAAATTGAACAAATGTGATAGAATTTTGCTGAATTCTTATATTAACCGTAATATAAAATGATCTAATCGGGTCTCTGTTTTCCCTACCCTAGAAGTTTAACAGTGCATTTTACTCGTCATTTCATGCGCTTCGAGGTGCCGCATAGCCCAATACGCTATCTGACATAGGAGCGACGTAAATTGAACAAATGTGATAGAATTTCGCTGAATTCTTAAATTAACCATAATATAAAATGATCTAATGGGGTCTCTGATTGCCCTACCCTAGAAGATTAATAGTGCATTTCACTCGCCATTTCATGCGCTTTGAGATGCCGCTTAGCCCAATACGCTATCTGACATAGGAGCGACGTAAATTGAACAAATGTGATAGAATTTCGCTGAATTCTTATATTAACCAAAATATAAAATGATCTAATCGGGTCTCTGATTGCCCTATCATAGAAGTTTAATAGTGCATTGTACTCGCTATTCCACGCGCTTTAAGATGCCGCCTAGCCCAGTACGCTATCTGAAATAGGAGCGACGTATGTTGAACAAATGTGATAGAATTTCCCTGAATTCTTATATTAACCTTAATGTAAAATGATCTAATCGGGTCTCTGATTGCCCTACCCTAGAAGTTTAATTGTTCATTTTACTCGCCATTTCTTGCGCTTTGAGATGCCGCTTAGCCCAATACGCTATCTGAAATATCAGCGACGTAAATTGAACAAATGTGAGAGAATCTCGCTGAATTCTTATATTAACCAAAATATAAAATGATCTAATCGGGTCTATGATTGCCCTATCATAGAAGTTTAAAAGTGCATTATACACGCCATTCCACGCGCTTTAAGATTCCGCCTAGCCCAGTACGCTATCTGAAATAGGAGCGACGTAAATTGAACAAATGTGATAGAATTTCGCTGAATTCTTATATTAACCGTAATATAAAATGATCTAATCGGGTCTCTGTTTGCCCTACCCTAGAAGTTTAACAGTGCATTTTACTCGTCATTTCATGCGCTTCGAGATGCCGCATAGCCCAATGCGCTATCTGACATAGGAGCGACGTAAATTGAACAAATGTGATAGAATTTCGCTGAATCCTTAAATTAACCATAATATAAAATGATCTACTCGGGTAACTGTTTGCCCTACCCAAGAACTTTAATTGTGCATTTCTCTCGCCATTTCATGCGCTTTGAGATGCCGCTTTGCCCAATACGCTATCTGCAACATGAGCGACGTAAATTGAACAAATGTGATAGAATTTCGCTGAATTCTTAAGTTAACCATAATATAAAATGATCTAATCGGGTCTCGGTTTGCCCTACCCTAGAAGTTTAATAGTGCATTTTACTCGCCATTCCACGCGCTTTAAGTTGCCGCCTAGCCCAGTACGCTATCTGAAATAGGAGCTACGTAAGTTGAACAAATGTGACAGAATTACGCTGAATTCTTATATTAACCGTAATATAAAATGATCTAATCGGGTCTCTGTTTGCCCTACCCTAGAAGTTTAATAGTGCATTTTACTCGCCATTTCATGCGCATTGGGATGCCGCTTAGCCCAATACGCTATCTGAAATAGGAGCGACGTAAATTGAACAAATGTGATAGAATTTCCCTGAATACTTATATTAACCTTAATGTAAAATGATCTAATCGGGTCTCTCTTCGCCCTACCCTAGAAGTTTAATAGTGCATTTCACTCGTCATTTCATGCGCTTTGAGATGCCGCTTAGCCCAATATGCTATCTGAAATAGGAGCGACGTAAATTGAACAAATGTGATAGAATTTTGCCGAATTCTTAAATTAACCATAATATAAAATGATGTAATCGGCTTTCGGTTCGCCCTACCCAAGAAGTTTAATAGTGCATTTCACTCGTCATTTCATGCGCTTTGCGATGCCGCTTAGCCCAATATGCTATCTGAAATAGGAGCGACGTAAATTGAACAAATGTGATAGAATTTCGCTGAATTCTTATATTCACCAAAATATAAAATGATCGTATCGGGTCTCTGATTGCCCTACCCTAGAAGTTTAATAGTTCATTTTACTCGCCATTTCTTGCGCTTTCAGATGCCGCTTAGCCCAATACGCTATCTGAAATATCAGCGACGTAAATTGAACAAATGTGAGAGAATCTCGCTGAATTCTTGTATTAACCTTAATGTAAAATGATCTAATCGGGTCTCTGTTCGCCCTACCCTAGAAGATAACTAGTGCATTTCACACGTCATTTCATATGCTTTGAGATGCCGCTTAGCTCAGTAAGCTATCTGAAATAGGAGCGACGTAAATTGGACAAATGTGATAGAATTTTTCTGAATTCTTAAATAAACCATAATATGAAATGATCTAATCGGGTCTCTGTTTGCCCTACCCTAGAAGTTTAACAGTGAATTTTACTCGCCATTTCATGCGCTTTGAGATGCCGCTTAGCCCAATACGCTATCTGAAATAGGAGCGACGTAAATTGAACAAACGTGATAGAATTTCCCTGAATACTTATATTAACCTTAATGTAAAATGATCTAATCTGGTCTCTGTTCGCCCTACCCTAGAAGTTTAATAGTGCATTTCACTCTCCATTTCATGCGCTTTGAGATGCCGCTTAGCCCAATACGCTATCTGCAATAGGAGCGACGTAAATAGAACAATTGTGATAGAATTTCGCTGAATTCTTATATTAACCGTAATATAAAATGATCTAATCGGGTCTCTGTTTGCCCTACCCTAGAAGTTTAACAGTGCATTTTACTCGTCATTTCATGCGCTTCGAGATGCCGCATAGCCCAATACGCTATCTGACATAGGAGCGACGTAAATTGAACAAATGTGATAGAATTTCGCTGAATTCTTAAATTAACCATAATATAAAATGATCTAATGGGGTCTCTGATTGCCCTACCCTAGAAGATTAATAGTGCATTTCACTCGCCATTTCATGCGCTTTGCGATGCCGCTTAGCCCAATACGCCATCTGACATAGGAGCGACGTAAATTGAACAAATGTGATAGAATTTCGCTGAATTCTTATATTAACCAAAATATAAAATGATCTAATCGGGTCTCTGATTGCCCTATCATAGAAGTTTAATAGTGCATTTTACTCGCCATTCCACGCGCTTTAAGTTGCCGCCTAGCCCAGTACGCTATCTGAAATAGGAGCTACGTAAGTTGAACAAATGTGATAGAATTTTGCTGAATTCTTAAATTAACCATAATATAAAATGATATAATCGGGTCTCTGTTTGCCCTACCCAAGAACTTTAATAGTGCATTTCTCTCGTCATTTCATGCGCTTTGAGATGCCGCTTAGCCCAATACGCTATCTGAAATAGGAGCGACGTAAATTGAACAAATGTGATAGAATTTCCATGAAATCTTATATTAAACAAAATATAAAATGATCGAAACGGGACTCTGATTGCCCTATCATAGAAGTTTAGTAGTGCATTTCACTCGCCCTTCCACGCGCTTTAAGATGCCGCCTAGCACAGTACACTATCTGAAATAGGAGCGACGTATGTTGAACAAATGTGATATAATTACGCTCAATTCTTATATTAACCGTAATATTAAATGATCTAATCGGGTCTCGGTTTGCCTTACCCTAGAAGTTTAATAGTGCATTTTACTCGCCATTTCATGCGCTTTGAGATGCCGCTGAGCCCAATACGCTATCTGCAACATGAGCGACGTAAATTGAACAAATGTGATAGAATTTCGCTGAATTCTTAAATTAACCATAATATAAAATGATCTAATCGGGTCTCTGTTTGCCCTACCCTAGAAGTTTAATAGTACATTTTACTCGCCATTTCTTGCGCTTTGAGATGCCGCTTAGCCCAATACGCTATCTGAAATATCAGCGACATAAATTGAACAAATGTGAGAGAATCTCGCTGAATTCTTATATTAACCTTAATGTAAAATGATCTAATCGGGTCTCTGTTCGCCCTACCCTAGAAGATTACTAGTGCATTTCACACGTCATTTCATGCGCTTTGAGATGCCGCTTAGCTCAATAAGCTATCTGAAATAGGAGCGACGTAAATTGGACAAATGTGATAGAATTTTTCTGAATTCTTAAATAAACCATAACATGAAATGATCTAATCGGGTCTCTGTTTGCCCTACCCTAGAGGTTTAACAGTGCATTTTACTCGCCATTTCATGCGCTTTGAGATGCCGCTTAGCCCAATACGCTATCTGAAACAGGAGCGACGTAAATTGAACAAATGTGATAGAATTTCGCTGAATTCTTATATTAACCAAAATATAAAATGATCTAATTGGGTCTCTGATTGCACTATCATAGAAGTTTGATAGTGTATTTTACTCGACATTCCACGCGCTTTAAGTTGCCGCCTAGCCCAGTACGCTATCTGAAATAGGAACTACGTAAGTTGAACAAATGTGACAGAATTTCGCTGAATTCTTATATTTACCGTAATATAAAATGATCTAATCGGGTCTCTGTTTGCCTTATCCTAGAAGTTTAATAGTGCATTTTACTCGCCATTTCATGCGCTTTGAGATGCCGCATAGCCCAATACGCTATCTGAAATAGGAGCGACGTAAATTGAACAAATGTGATAGAATTTCGCTGAATTCTTATATTAACCTCAATGTAAAATGATCTAATCGGGTCTTTGTTCGCCCTACCCTAGAAGTTTAATAGTGCATTTCACTCGTCATTTCATGCGGTTTGAGATGCCGCTTAGCCCAATACGCTATCCGACATAGGAGCGACGTAAATTGAACAAATGTGATAGAATTTCGCTGAATTCTGAAATTAACCATAATATAAAATGATCTTATCGGGTCTCTGTTTGCCCTACCCTAGAAGTTTAATAGTGCATTTTACTCGACATGCCTTGCGCTTTGAGATGCCGCTTAGTCCAATACGCTGTCTGAAATATCAGCGACGTAAATTGAACAAATGTGAGAGAATTTCGCTGAATTCTTATATTAACCAAAATATAAAATGATCTAATCGGGTCTCTGATTGCCCTATCATAGAAGTTTAATAGTGCATTTTACTCGCCATTCCACGCGCTTTAAGTTGCCGCCTAGCCCAGTACGCTATCTGAAATAGGAGCTACGTAAGTTGAACAAATGTGATAGAATTTTGCTGAATTCTTAAATTAACCATAATATAAAATGATATAATCGGGTCTCTGTTTGCCCTACCCAAGAACTTTAATAGTGCATTTCTCTCGTCATTTCATGCGCTTTGAGATGCCGCTTAGCCCAATACGCTATCTGAAATAGGAGCGCCGTAAATTGAACAAATGTGATAGAATTTCGCTGAATTCTTATATTAACCAAAATATAAAATGATCTAATCGCGTCTCTGATTGCCCTATCATAGAAGTTTAATAGTGCATTGTACTCGCTATTCCACGCGCTTTAAGATGCCGCCTAGCCCAGTACGCTATCTGAAATAGGAGCGACGTATGTTGAACAAATGTGACAGAATTACGCTGAATTCTTATATTAACCGTAATATAAAATGATCTAATCGGGTCTCTGTTTGCCCTACCCTAGAAGTTTAATAGTGCATTTTACTCGCCATTTCTTGCGCTTTGAGATGCCGCTTAGCCCAGTACGCTATCTGAAATAGGAGCGACGTAAATTGAACAAATGTGATAGAATTTTGCTGAATTCTTAAATTAACCATAATGTAAAATGATCGAATCGGGTCTCTGATTGCCCTACCCTAGAAGTTTAATAGTTCATTTTACTCGCCATTTCTTGCGCTTTGAGATGCCGCTTAGCCCAATACGCTATCTGAAATATCAGCGACGTAAATTGAACAAATGTGAGAGAATCTCGCTGAATTCTTATATTATCCAAAATATAAAATGATCTAATCGGGTCTATGATTGCCCTATCATAGAAGTTTAAAAGTGCATTTTACTCGCCATTCCACGCGCTTTAAGATGCCGCCTAGCCCAGTACGCTATCTGAAATAGGAGCGACGTAAATTGAACAAATGTGATAGAATTTCGCTGAATTCTTATATTAACCGTAATATAAAATGATCTAATCGGGTCTCTGTTTGCCCTACCCTAGAAGTTTAACAGTGCATTTTACTCGTCATTTCATGCGCTTCGAGATGCCGCATAGCCCAATACGCTATCTGACATAGGAGCGACGTAAATTGAACAAATGTGATAGAATTTCGCTGAATTCTTAAATTAACCATAATATAAAATGATCTAATGGGGTCTCTGATTGCCCTACCCTAGAAGATTAATAGTGCATTTCACTCGCCACTTCATGCGCTTTGAGATGCCGCTTAGCCCAAGACGCTATCTGACATAGGAGCGACGTAAATTGAACAAATGTGATAGAATTTCGCTGAATTCTTATATTAACCAAAATATAAAATGATCTAATCGGGTCTCTGATTGCCCTATCATAGAAGTTTAATAGTGCATTGTACTCGCTATTCCACGCGCTTTAAGATGCCGCCTCGCCCAGCACGCTATCTGAAATAGGAGCGACGTATGTTGAACAAATGTGATAGAATTTCCCTGAATTCTTATATTAACCTTAATGTAAAATGATCTAATCGGGTCTCTGTTTGCCCTACCCTAGAAGTTTAATAGTGCATTTCACTCGTCATTTCATGCGCTTTGCGATGCCGCTTAGCCCAATAAGCTATCTGAAATAGGAGCGACGTAAATTGAACAAATGTGATAGAATTTCGCTGAATTCTTATATTAACCAAAATATAAAATGATCTAGTCGGGTCTCTGATTGCCCTATCATAGAAGTTTAAAAGTGCATTTTACTCGCCATTCCACGCGCTTTAAGATGCCGCCTAGCCCAGTACGCTATCTGAAATAGGAGCGACGTAAATTGAACAAATGTGAGAGAATCTCGCTGAATTCTTGTATTAACCTTAATGTAAAATGATCTAATCGGGTCTCTGTTCGCCCTACCCTAGAAGATTACTAGTGCATTTCACACGTCATTTCATGCGCTTTGAGATGCCGCTTAGCTCAGTAAGCTATCTGAAATAGGAGCGACGTAAATTGGACAAATGTGATAGAATTTTTCTGAATTCTTAAATAAACCATAATATGAAATGATCTAATCGGGTCTGTGTTTGCCCTACCCTAGAAGTTTAACAGTGCATTTTACTCGCCATGTCATGCGCTTTGAGATGCCGCTTAGCCCAATACGCTATCTGAAATAGGAGCGACGTAAATTAAACAAACGTGATAGAATTTCCCTGAATACTTATATTAACCTTAACGTAAAATGATCTAATCGGGTCTCCGTTTGCCTTATCCTAGAAGTTTAATAGTGCATTTTACTGGCCATTCATGCGCATTGAGATGCCGCTTAGCCCAATACGCTATCTGAAATAGGAGCGATGTAAATTGAACAAATGTGATAGAATTTCGCTGAATTCTTAAATTAACCATAATATAAAATGATCTAAACGGGACTCTGATTGCCCTATCATAGAAGTTTAGTAGTGCATTTTACTCGCCATTTCATGCGCTTTGAGATGCGCCTAGCCCGGTACGCTATCTGAAATAGGAGCGACGTAAGTTGAACAAATTTGATAGAATTACGCTGAATTCTTATATTAACCTTAATGTAAAATGTTCTAAACGGGTCTCTGTTCGCCCTACCCAAGAAGATTAATAGTGCATTTCACTCGTCATTTCATGCGCTTTGAGATGCCGCTTAGCCCAGTACGCTATCTGAAATAGGAGCGATGTAAATTGAACAAATGTGATAGAATTTCGCTGAATTCTTATATTAACCAAAATATAAAATGATCTAATCGGGTCTCTGATTGCCCTATCATAGAAGTTTAAGAGTGCATTTTACTCACCATTTCTTGCGTTTTGAGATGCCGCTTAGCCCGATACTCTATCTGAAATATCAGCGACGTAAATTGAACAAATGTGATAGAATTTCCCTGAAATCTTATATTAAATAAAATATAAAATGATCTAAACGGGACTCTGATTGCCCTATCATAGAAGTTTAGTAGTGCATTTTACTCGCTCTTCCACGTGCTTTAAGATGCCGCCTGGCCCAGTACACTATCTGAAATAGGAGCGACGTATGTTGAACAAATGTGATAGATTTACGCTGAATTCTTATATTAACCGTAATATAAAATGATCTAATCGGGTCTCTGTTTGCCTTACCCTAAAAGTTTAATAGTGCATTTTACTCGCCATTTCATGCGCTTTGAGATGCCGCTTAGCCCAATACGCTATCGGCAATAGGAGCGACGTAAATAGAACAATTGTGATAGAATTTCGCTGAATTCTTATATGAACTAAAATATAAAATGATCTAATCGGCTCTCTGATTGCCGTATCATAGAAGTTTAGTAGTGCATTTTACTCGCCATTCATCGCGTTTTAAGATGCCGCCTAGCCCAGTACGCTAGCTGAAATAGGAACGACGTGAATTGAACAAATGTGATAGAATTTCCCTGAATACTTATATTAACCGTAATATAAATTGATCTAATCGGGTCTCTGTTTGCCCTACCCTAGAAGTTTAATAGTGCATTTTACTCGCCATTTCATGCGCTTTGAGATGCCGCCTTGCCCGGTACGCTATCTGAAATAGGAGCGACGTAAGTTGAACAAATGTGATAGAATTACGCTGAATTCTTATATTAACCTTAATGTAAAATGTTCTAATCGGGTCTCTGTTCGCCCTACCCAAGAAGATTAATAGTGCATTTCACTCGTCAGTTCATGCGCTTTGAGATGCCGCTTAGCCCAGTACGCTATCTGAAATAGGAGCGATGTAAATAGAACAAATGTGATAGATTTTCGAAGAATTCTTGAATTAACCATAATATAAAATGATCTAATCAGGTCTCTGTTCGCCCTAGCCTAGAAGTTAAATAGTGCATTTTACTCGCCCTTTCGTGCGCTTTGAGATGCCGCTTAGCACAATACGCTATCTGAAATAGGAGCGACGTAAATTGAACAAATGTGATAGAATTTCGCTGGATTCTTATATTAACCAAAATATAAAATGATCTAATCGGGTCTCTGATTGCCCTATCATAGAAGTTTAACAGTGCATTTTCCTCGCCATTCCACGCGCTTTAAGTTGCCGCCTAGCCCAGCACGCTATCTGAAATAGGAGCTACGTAAGTTGAACAAATGTCACAGAATTACGCTGAATTCTTATATTAACCGTAATATAAAATGATCTAATCGGGTCTCTGTTTGCCTTATCCTAGAAGTTTAATAGTGCATTTTACTCGCCATTTCATGCGCTTTGAGATGCCGCTTAGCCCAGTACGCTATCTGAAATAGGAGCGACGTAAATTGAACAAATGTGATAGAATTTCGCTGGATTCTTATATTAACCAAAATATAAAATGATCTAATCGGGTCTCTGATTGCCCTATCACAGAAGTTTAACAGTGCATTTTCCTCGCCATTCCACGCGCTTTGAGTTGCCGCCTAGCCCAGCACGCTATCTGAAATAGGAGCTACGTAAGTTGAACAAATGTCACAGAATTACGCTGAATTCTTATATTAACCGTAATATAAAATGATCTAATCGGGTCTCTGTTTGCCTTATCCTAGAAGTTTAATAGTGCATTTTACTCGCCATTTCATGCGCTTTGAGATGCCGCTTAGCCCAGTACGCTATCTGAAATAGGAGCGATGTAAATTGAACAAATGTGATAGAATTTCCCTGAATACTTATATTAACCTTAATATAAATTGATCTCTTCGGGTCTCTGTTTGCCCTACCCTAGAAGTTTAATAGTGCATTTTACTCGCCATTTCATGCGCTTTGAGATGCCGCCTTGCCCGGTAGGCTATCTGAAATAGGAGCGACGTAAGTTGAACAAATGTGATAGAATTACGCTGAATTCTTATATTAACCTTAATGTAAAATGTTCTGATCGGGTCTCTGTTCGCCCTACCCAAGAAGATTAATAGTGCATTTCACTAGTCAGTTCATGCGCTTTGAGATGCCGCTTAGCCCAGTACGCTATCTGAAATAGGAGCGATGTAAATAGAACAAATGTGATAGATTTTCGAAGAATTCTTGAATTAACCATAATATAAAATGATCTAATCAGCTCTCTGTTCGCCCTAGCCTAGAAGTTTAATAGTGCATTTTACTCGCCCTTTCGTGCGCTTTGAGATGCCGCTTAGCACAATACGCTATCTGAAATAGGAGCGACGTAAATTGAACAAATGTGATAGAATTTCGCGGGATTCTTATATTAACCAAAATATAAAATGATCTAATCGGGTCTCTGATTGCCCTATCATAGAAGTTTAACAGTGCATTTTCCTCGCCATTCCACGCGCTTTAAGTTGCCGCCTAGCCCAGCACGCTATCTGAAATAGGAGCCACGTAAGTTGAACAAATGTCACAGAATTACGCTGAATTCTTATATTAACCGTAATATAAAATGATCTAATCGGGTCTCTGTTTGCCTTATCCTAGAAGTTTAATAGTGCATTTTACTCGCCATTTCATGCGCTTTGAGATGCCGCTTAGCCCAGTACGCTATCTGAAATAGGAGCGACGTAAATTGAACAAATGTGATAGAATTTCGCTGGATTCTTATATTAACCAAAATATAAAATGATCTAATCGGGTCTCTGATTGCCCTATCACAGAAGTTTAACAGTGCATTTTCCTCGCCATTCCACGCGCTTTGAGTTGCCGCCTAGCCCAGCACGCTATCTGAAATAGGAGCTACGTAAGTTGAACAAATGTCACAGAATTACGCTGAATTCTTATATTAACCGTAATATAAAATGATCTAATCGGGTCTCTGTTCGCCTTATCCTAGAAGTTTAATAGTGCATTTTACTCGCCATTTCATGCGCTTTGAGATGCCGCTTAGCCCAGTACGCTATCTGAAATAGGAGCGATGTAAATTGAACAAATGTGATAGAATTTCGATGAATTCATTTATTAACCAAAATATAAAATGATCTAATCGGGTCTCTGATTGCCCTACCCTAGAAGTTTAATAGTGCATTTTACTCGCCATTTCATGCGCTTTGAGATGCCGCTTAGCCCAATACGCTATCTGAAATAGGAGCGACGTAAATTGAACAAATGTGATAGAATTTCGCTGAATTCTTATTTTAACCTTAATGTAAAATGATCTAATCGGGTCTTTGTTCGCCCTACCCTAGAAGTTTAATAGTGCATTTCACTCGTCATTTCATGCGCTTTGAGTTGCCGCTTAGCCCAATAAGCTATCTGAAATAGGAGCGACGTAAATTGAACAAATGTGATAGAACTTCGCTGAATTCTTATATTAACCGTAATATAAAATGATCTTATCGGGTCTCTGATTGCCCCACCCTAGAAGTTTAATAGTGCATTTTACTGGCCCTTTCGTGCGCTTTGAGATGCCGCTTAGCCCAATACGCTATCTGAAATAGGAGCGACGTAAATTGAACAAATGTGATAGAATTTCGCTGGATTCTTATATTAACCAAAATATAAAATGAACTAATCGGGTCTCTGATTGCCCTATCACAGAAGTTTAATAGTGCATTTTACTCGCCATTCCACGCGGTTTAAGTTGCCGCCTAGCCCAGTACGCTATCTGAAATAGGAGCTACGTAACTTGTACAAATGTGACAGAATTACGATGAATTCTTATATTAACCGTAATATAAAATGATCTAATCGGGTCTCTGTTTGCCTTATCCTAGAAGTTTAATAGTGCATTTTACTCGCCATTTCATGCGCTTTGAGATGCCGCTTAGCCCAATAAGCTATCTGAAATAGGAGCGATGTAACTTGAATAAATCTGATAGAATTTCGCTGAATTCTTAAATTAACTATAATATGAAATGACCTAATCGGGTCTCTGTTTGCCCTACCCTAGAAGTTTAATACAGCATTTTACTCGTCATTTCATGCGCTTTGAGATGCCGCCTTGCCCAGTACGCTATCTGAAATAGGAGCGACGTAAATTGAACAAATGTGATAGAATTTCGCTGAATTCTTTTATTTACCATAATGTTAAATGATCTAATCGGGTCTCTGTTCGCCCTAGTGTAGAAGCTTAATAGTGCATTTTATTCGTCATTTCATGCGCTTTGAGATGCCGCTTAGCCCAATACGCTATCTGAAATAGGAGCGACGTAAATTGAACAAACGTGATAGAATTTCCCTGAATACTTATATTAACCTTAATGTAAAATGATCTAATCGGGTCTCTGTTCGCCCTACCCTAGAAGTTTAATAGTGCATTTCACTCTCCATTTCATGCGCTTTGAGATGCCGCTTAGCCCAATACGCTATCTGCAATAGGAGCGACGTAAATAGAACAATTGTGATAGAATTTCGCTGAATTCTTATATTAACCAAAATATAAAATGATCTAATCGGCTCTCTGATTGCCGTATCATAGAAGTTTAGTAGTGCATTTTACTCGCCATTCATCGCGTTTTAAGATGCCGCCTAGCCCAGTACGCTAGCTGAAATAGGAACGACGTAAATTGAACAAATGTGATAGAATTTCCCTGAACACTTATATTAACCTTAATATAAATTGATCTAATCGGGTCTCTGTTTGCCCTACCCTAGAAGTTTAATAGTGCATTTTACTCGCCATTTCATGCGCTTTGAGATGCCGCCTAGCCCGGTACGCTATCTGAAATAGGAGCGACGTAAGTTGAACAAATGTGATAGAATTACGCTGAATTCTTATATTAACCTTAATGTAAAATGTTCTAATCGGGTCTCTGTTCGCCCTACCCAAGAAGATTAATAGTGCATTTCACTCGTCAGTTCATGCGCTCTGAGATGCCGCTTAGCCCAGTACGCTATCTGAAATAGGAGCGATGTAAATAGAACAAATGTGATAGATTTTCGAAGAATTCTTGAATTAACCATAATATAAAATGATCTAATCAGGTCTCTGTTCGCCCTAGCCTAGAAGTTTAATAGTGCATTTTACTCGCCCTTTCGTGCGCTTTGAGATGCCGCTTAGCCCAATACGCTATCTGAAATAGGAGCGACGTAAATTGAACAAATGTGATAGAATTTCGCTGGATTCTTATATTAACCAAAATATAAAATGATCTAATCGGGTCTCTGATTGCCCTATCATAGAAGTTTAACAGTGCATTTTCCTCGCCATTCCACGCGCTTTAAGTTGCCGCCTAGCCCAGCACGCTATCTGAAATAGGAGCTACGTAAGTTGAACAAATGTCACAGAATTACGCTGAATTCTTATATTAACCGTAATATAAAATGATCTAATCGGGTCTCTGTTTGCCTTATCCTAGAAGTTTAATAGTGCATTTTACTCTTCATTTCATGCGCTTTGAGATGCCGCTTAGCCCAGTACGCTATCTGAAATAGGAGCGATGTAAATTGAACAAATGTGATAGAATTTCGATGAATTCATTTATTAACCAAAATATAAAATGATCTAATGGGGTCTCTGATTGCCCTACCCTAGAAGTTTAATAGTGCATTTTACTCGCCATTTCATGCGCTTTGAGATGCCGCTTAGCCCAATACGCTATCTGAAATAGGAGCGACGTAAATTGAACAAATGTGATAGAATTTCGCTGAATTCTTAAATTAACCATAATATAAAATGATCTAATGGGGTCTCTGTTTGCCCTACCCTAGAAGTTTAATAGTGCATTTTACTCGCCATTTCTTGCGCTTTGAGATGCCACTTAGTACAAGTCGCTATCTGAAATAGGAGCGATGTAAATTGAACAAATGTGATAGAATTTCGCTGAATTCTTATATTAACCTTAATGTAAAATGGTCTAATCTCTCAGCTCTTTGTTCGCCCTACCCAAGAAGTTTAATAGTGCATTTCACTCGTCATTTCATGCGCTTTGCGATGCCGCTTAGACCAATAAGCTATCTGAAATTGGAGCGACGTATATTGAACAAATGTGATAGAATTTCGCTGAATTCTTATATTAACCAAAATATAAAATGATCTAATCGGGTCTCTGATTGCCCTATCATAGAAGTTTAATAGTGCATTTTACTCGCCATTTCATGCGCTTTGAGATGCCTCTTAGCCCAATACGCTATCTGAAATAGGAGCGACGTAAATTGAACAAATGTGATAGAATTTCGCTGAATTCTTATATTAACCAAAATATAAAATGATCTGATCCGGTCTCTGTTTGCCCTACCCTAGAAGTTGAATAGTGCATTGTACGAGCCATTGCTTGCGCTTTGAGATGCAGCTTAGGCCAATACGCTATCTGAAATAGGAGCGACGTAAATTGAACAAATGTGATAGAATTTCGCTGAATTCTTATATTAACCAAAATATGAAATGATCTTATCGGGTCTCTGATTGCCCTACCCTAGAAGTTTAATAGTGCATTTTACTCGCCCTTTCGTGCGCTGTGAGATGCCGCTTAGCCCAATACGCTATCTGAAATAGGAGCGACGTAAATTGAACAAATGTGATAGAACTTCGCTGAATTCTTATATTAACCATAATATAAAATGATCTAATCGGGTCTCTGATTGCCCTACCCTAGAAGTTTAATAGTGCATTTTACTCACCATTCCACGCGCTTTAAGTTGCCGCCTAGCCCAGTACGCTATCTGAAATAGGAGCTACGTAAGTTGAACGAATGTGACAGAATTACGCTGATTTCTTATATTAACAGTAATATAAAATGATCTAATCGGGTCTCTGTTTGCCTTATTCTAGAAGTTTAACCGCGCGTTTTACTCGCCATTCCACGCGCTTTAAGGTGCCGCCTAGCCCAGTATGCTATCTGAAATAGGAGCGACGTAAATTGAACAAATGTGATAGAATTTCGCTGAATTCTTTTATTAACCAAAATGTAAAATGATCTTATCGGGTCTCTGTTCGCCCTAGCCTAGAAGTTTAATAGTGCATTTCACTCGCCATTTCATGCGCTTTGAGATGCCGCTAAGCCCTATAAGCTATCTGAAATAGGAGCGACGTAAATTGAACAAATGTGATAGAATTTCGCTGAATTCTTATATTAACCAAAATATAAAATGATCTAATCGGGTCTCTGATTGCCCTATCGTAGAAGTTTAGTAGTGCATTTTACTCGCCATTCCACGCGCTTTAAGATGCCGCCTAGCCCAGTATGCTATCTGAAATAGGAGCGACGTAAATTGAACAAATGTGATTGAATTTCGCTGAATTCTTAAATTAACCATAATATAAAATGATCTCATCGGGACTCTGTCTGACCTACCCTAGAAGTTTAATAGTGCATTTTACTCGCCATTTCATGCGCTTTGAGATGCCGCTTAGCCCAATACGCTATCTGAAATAGGAGCGACAGAAGTTGAACAAATGTGATAGAATTTCGCTGAATTTTTTTATTAACCATAATGTAAAATGATCTGATCGGGTCTCTGTTCGCCCTAGCCTACAAGTTTAATAGTGCATTTTATTCGCCACTTCATGCGCTTTGAGATGCCGCTAAGCCCAATAAGCTATCTGAAATAGGAGCGACGTAAATTGATCAAATGTGATAGAATTTCGCTGAACTCTTATATTAACCAAAATATAAAATGATCTAATCGGGTCTGTGATTGCCCTATCATAGAAGTTTGGTAGTGCATTTTACTCGCCATTCCACGCGCTTTAAGATGCCGCCTAGCCCAGTATGCTATCTGAAATAGGAGCGACGTAAATTGAACAAATGTGATAGAATTTCGCTGAATTCTTTTATTAACCATAATGTAAAATGATCTGATCGGGTCTCTGTTCGCCCTAGCCTACAAGTTTAATGGTGCATTTTATTCGCCACTTCATGCGCTTTGAGATGCCGCTTAGCCGAGTTCGCTATCTGAAATAGGAGCGACGTAAATTGAACAAATGTGATAGAATTTCGCTGAATTCTTATATTAACCAAAATGTAAAATGATCTAATCGGGTCTCTGATTGCCCTATCATAGAAGTTTAATAGTGCATTTTACTTGCCATTCCACGCGCTTTAAGATGCCGCCTAGCCCAGTACGCTATCTGAAATAGCAGCGACGTAAGTTGAACAAATGTGATAGAATTTCGCTGAATTCTTTTATTAACCATAATGTAAAATGATCTGATCGGGGCTCTGATCGCCATAGCCTAGAAATTTAATAGTGCATTTTATTCGCCATTTCATGCGCTTTGAGATGCCGCTTAGCCGAGTTCGCTATCTGAAATAGGAGCGACGTAAATTGAACAAATGTGATAAAATTTCCCTGAAACCTTATATTAAACAAAATATAAAATGATCTAATCGGGTCTCTGATTGCCCTATCATAGAAGTTTAATAGTGCATTTCACTCGTCATTTCATGCGCTTTGTGATGCCGCTAAGCCCGATAAACTATCTGTAATAGGAGTGACGTAAATTGAACAAATGTGATAAAACTTCGCTGAATTCTTATGTTAACCAAAATATAAAATGATCTAATCGGGTCTCTGATTGCCCTATCATAGAAGTTTAGTAGTGCATTTTACTCACCATTCCACGCGCTTTAAGCTGTCGCCTAGCCCAGTACGCTATCTAAAATAGGAGCGACGTAAGTTGAACAAATGTGATAGAATTACGCTGCATTCTTATATTAACCGTAATATAAAATGATCTAATCGGGTCTCTGTTTGCCCTACCCTAGAAGTTTAATAGTGCATTTTATTCGCCATTTCATGCGCTTTGAGATGCCGCTTCGCCCAATACGCTATCTGAAATAGGAGCGACGAAAATTGAACAAATGTGATAGAATTTCGCTGAATTCTTTTATGAACCATAATGTAAAATGATCTAATCGGGTCTCTGTTCGCCATAGCCTAGAAGTTTAATAGCGCATTTGATTCGCCATTTCATGCGCTTTGAGATGCCGCTTAGCTCAATACGCTATCTGAAATAGGAGCGACGTAAATTGAACAAATGTGATAGAATTTCCCTGAAATCTTTTATTATACAAAATATAAATTGATCTAATCGGGTCTCTGATTGCCCTATCATAGAAGTTTAGTAGTGCATTTTACTCACCATTCCACGCGCTTTAAGCTGTCGCCTAGCCCAGTACGCTATCTAAAATAGGAGCGACGTAAGTGGAACAAATGTGATAGAATTACGCTGAACTCTTATATTAACCGTAATATAAAATGATCTAATCGGGTCTCTGTTTGCCTTATCCTAGAAGTTTAGTATTGCATTTTACTCGCCATTTCATGCGCTTTGAGATGCCGCTTAGCCCAATACGCTACTTGAAATACGAGCGACGTAAATTGAACAAATGTGATAGAATTACGCTGAATTCTTATATTAACCGTAATATAAAATGATCTAATCGGGTCTCTGTTTGGCTTATCCTAGAAGTTTAATGGTGCATTTTACTTGCCATTTCATGCGCTTTGAGATGCCGCCTAGCCCAGTACGCTATCTGAAATAGGAGCGACGTAAATTGAACAAATGTGATAGAATATCTGTGAATCCTTATATTAACCTTAATGTAAAATGATCTAATCGGGTCTCTGTTCGCCTTACCATAGAAGTCTAATGGTGCATTTCACTCGCCATTTCATGCGCTTTGAGATGCCGCTTAGCCCAATACGCTATCTAAAATAGGAGCGACGTAAGTGGAACAAATGTGATAGAATTACGCTGAATTCTTATATTAACCGTAATATAAAATGATCTAATCGGGTCTCTGTTTGCCTTATCCTAGAAGTTTAGTATTGCATTTTACTCGCCATTTCATGCGCTTTGAGATGCCGCTTAGCCCAATACGCTATCTGAAATAGGAGCGACGTAAATTGAACAAATGTGATAGAATTTCCGTGAATTCTTATATTAACCTTAATGTAAAATGATCTAATCGGGTCTCTGTTCGCCCTACCATAGAAGTCTAATAGTGCATTTCACTCGCCATTTCATGCGCTTTGAGATGCCGCTTAGCCCAATACGCTATTTGAAATACGAGCGACGTAAATTGAACAAATGTGATAGAATTACGCTGTATTCTTATATTAACCGTAATATAAAATGATCTAATCGGGTCTCTGTTTGGCTTATCCAGAAGTTTAATGGTGCATTTTACTCGCCATTTCATGCGCTTTGAGATGCCGCATATCCCAATACGCTATCTGAAATAGGAGCGACGTAAGTTGAACAAATGTGCTGGAATTACGCTGCATTCTTATATTAACCGTAATATAAAATGATCTAATCGGGTCTCTGTTTGCCTTATCCTAGTAGTTTAACAGCGCGTTTTACTCGCCATTCCACGCGCTTTAAGAAGCCGCCTTGCGCAGTATGCTATCTGAAATAGGAGCGACGTAAGTGGAACAAATGTGATAGAATTACGCTGAACTCTTATATTAACCGTAATATAAAATGATCTAATCGGGTCTCTGTTTGCCTTATCCTAGAAGTTTAGTATTGCATTTTACTCGCCATTTCATGCGCTTTGAGATGCCGCTTAGCCCAATACGCTACTTGAAATACGAGCGACGTAAATTGAACAAATGTGATAGAATTACGCTGAATTCTTATATTAACCGTAATATAAAATGATCTAATCGGGTCTCTGTTTGGCTTATCCTAGAAGTTTAATGGTGCATTTTACTTGCCATTTCATGCGCTTTGAGATGCCGCCTAGCCCAGTACGCTATCTGAAATAGGAGCGACGTAAATTGAACAAATGTGATAGAATATCTGTGAATCCTTATATTAACCTTAATGTAAAATGATCTAATCGGGTCTCTGTTCGCCTTACCATAGAAGTCTAATGGTGCATTTCACTCGCCATTTCATGCGCTTTGAGATGCCGCTTAGCCCAATACGCTATCTAAAATAGGAGCGACGTAAGTGGAACAAATGTGATAGAATTACGCTGAATTCTTATATTAACCGTAATATAAAATGATCTAATCGGGTCTCTGTTTGCCTTATCCTAGAAGTTTAGTATTGCATTTTACTCGCCATTTCATGCGCTTTGAGATGCCGCTTAGCCCAATACGCTATCTGAAATAGGAGCGACGTAAATTGAACAAATGTGATAGAATTTCCGTGAATTCTTATATTAACCTTAATGTAAAATGATCTAATCGGGTCTCTGTTCGCCCTACCATAGAAGTCTAATAGTGCATTTCACTCGCCATTTCATGCGCTTTGAGATGCCGCTTAGCCCAATACGCTATTTGAAATACGAGCGACGTAAATTGAACAAATGTGATAGAATTACGCTGTATTCTTATATTAACCGTAATATAAAATGATCTAATCGGGTCTCTGTTTGGCTTATCCAGAAGTTTAATGGTGCATTTTACTCGCCATTTCATGCGCTTTGAGATGCCGCATATCCCAATACGCTATCTGAAATAGGAGCGACGTAAGTTGAACAAATGTGCTGGAATTACGCTGCATTCTTATATTAACCGTAATATAAAATGATCTAATCGGGTCTCTGTTTGCCTTATCCTAGTAGTTTAACAGCGCGTTTTACTCGCCATTCCACGCGCTTTAAGAAGCCGCCTTGCGCAGTATGCTATCTGAAATAGGAGCGACGTAAGTTGAACAAATGTGATAGAATTTCGCTGAATTCTTAAATTAACCATAATATAAAATGATCTAATCGGGTCTCTGTTTGCGTTATCCTAGAAGTTTAATAGTGCATTATACTCGCCATTTCATGCGCTTTTAGATGCCGCCTAGCCCAGTACGCTATCTGAAACAGGAGCGACGTAAATTGAACAAATGTGATAGAATTTCCGTGAATTCTTATATCAACCTTAATGTAAAATGATCTAATCGGGTCTCTGTTCGCCCTACCATAGAAGTCTAATAGTGCATTTCACTCGCCATTTCATGCGCTTTGAGATGCCGCCTATCCCAGTACGCTATCTGAAATAGGAGCGACGTAAGTTGAACAAATGTGATAGAATTACGCTGCATTCTCATATTAAGCGTGATATAAAATGATCTAATCGGGTCTCTGTTTGCCTTATCCTAGAAGTTTAATAGCGCGTTTTACTCGCCACTCCACGCGCTTTAAGATGCCGCGTAGCCCAGTATGCTATCTGAAATAGGAGCGACGTAAATTGAACAAATGTGATAGAATTTCGCTGAATTCTTAAATTAACCATAATATAAAATGATCTAATCGGGTCTCTGTTTGCGTTATCCTAGAAGTTTAATAGTGCATTATACTCGCCATTTCATGCGCTTTTACATGCCGCCTAGCCCAGTACGCTATCTGAAATAGGAGCGACGTAAATTGAACAAATGTGATAGAATTTCGCTGAATTCTTATATTAACCAAAATATAAAATGATCTAATCCGGTCTCTGTTTGCCCTACCCTAGAAGTTGAATAGTGCATTGTACGAGCCATTTCTTGCGCTTTGAGATGCAGCTTAGGCCAATACGCTATCTGAAATAGGAGCGACGTAAATTGAACAAATGTGATAGAATTTCGCTGAATTCTTATATTAACCAAAATATGAAATGATCTTATCGGGTCTCTGATTGCCCTACCCTAGAAGTTTAATAGTGCATTTTACTCGCCCTTTCGTGCGCTGTGAGATGCCGCTTAGCCCAATACGCTATCTGAAATAGGAGCGACGTAAATTGAACAAATGTGATAGAATTTCGCTGGATTCTTATATTTACCAAAATATAAAATGATCTAATCGGGTCTCTGATTGCCCTATCATAGAAGTTTCATAGTGCATTTTACTCGCCATTCCACGCGCTTTAAGTTGCCGCCTAGCCCAGTTCGCTATCTGAAATAGGAGCTACGTAAGTTGAACAAATGTCACAGAATTACGCTGAATTCTTATGTTAACCGTAATATAAAATGATCTAATCGGGTCTCTGTTTGCCTTATCCTAGAAGTTTAAGAGTGCATTTTACTCGCCATTTCATGCGCTTTGAGATGCCGCTTAGCCCAATACGCTATCTGAAATAGGAGCGACGTAAATTGAACAAATGTGATAGAATTTCGCTGAATTCTTAAATTAACCATAATATAAAATGATCTAATCGGGTCTCTGTTTGCGTTATCCTAGAAGTTTAATAATGCATTATACTCGCCATTTCATGCGCTTTTACATGCCGCCTAGCCCAGTACGCTATCTGAAATAGGAGCGACGTAAATTGAACAAATGTGATAGAATTTCGCTGAATTCTTATATTAACCAAAATATAAAATGATCTAATCCGGTCTCTGTTTGCCCTACCCTAGAAGTTGAATAGTGCATTGTACGAGCCATTTCTTGCGCTTTGAGATGCAGCTTAGGCCAATACGCTATCTGAAATAGGAGCGACGTAAATTGAACAAATGTGATAGAATTTCGCTGAATTCTTATATTAACCAAAATATGAAATGATCTTATCGGGTCTCTGATTGCCCTACCCTAGAAGTTTAATAGTGCATTTTACTCGCCCTTTCGTGCGCTGTGAGATGCCGCTTAGCCCAATACGCTATCTGAAATAGGAGCGACGTAAATTGAACAAATGTGATAGAATTTCGCTGGATTCTTATATTTACCAAAATATAAAATGATCTAATCGGGTCTCTGATTGCCCTATCATAGAAGTTTCATAGTGCATTTTACTCGCCATTCCACGCGCTTTAAGTTGCCGCCTAGCCCAGTACGCTATCTGAAATAGGAGCTACGTAAGTTGAACAAATGTCACAGAATTACGCTGAATTCTTATGTTAACCGTAATATAAAATGATCTAATCGGGTCTCTGTTTGCCTTATCCTAGAAGTTTAAGAGTGCATTTTACTCGCCATTTCATGCGCTTTGAGATGCCGCTTTGCCCAATACGCTATCTGAAATAGGAGCGACGTAAATTGAACAAATGTGATAGAATTTCGCTGAATTCTTATATTAACAAAAATATAAAATGATCTAATCGGTTCTCTGATTGCCCTACCCGAGAAGTTTAATAGTGCATTTTACTCGCCATTTCATGCGCTTTGAGATGCCGCTTAGCCCAATACGCTATCTGAAATAAGAGCGACGTAAATTGAACAAATGTGATAGACTTTCGCTGAATTCTTATATTAACCAATATATGAAATGATCTTATCGGGTCTCTGATTGCCCTACCCTAGAAGTTTAATAGTGCGTTTTACTCGCCCTTTCGTGCGCTGTGAGATGCCGCTTAGCTCAATACGCTATCTGAAATAGGAGCGACGTAAATTGAACAAATGTGATAGAATTTCGCTGAATTCTTATATTAACCATAATGTAAAATGATCTGATCGGGTCTCTGTTCGCCCTAGCCTAGAAGTTTAACAGTGCATTTTATTCGCCATTTCACGCGCTTTAAGATGCCGCCTACCCCAGTACGCTATCTGAAATAGGAGCGACGTAAATTGAACAAATGTGATAGAATTTCGCTGAATTCTTTTATTAACCATAATATAAAATGATCTAATCGGGTCTGTGTTTGCCTTATCCTAGAAGTCTAATAGTGCATTTCACTCGTCATTTCATGCGCTTTGAGATGCCGCTTAGCCCAATAAGCTATCTGAAATAGGAGCGACGTAAATTGAACAAATGTGATAGAATTTTTCTGAATTCTTAAATAAACCATAATATGAAATGATCTAATCGGGTCTCTGTTTGCCCTACACTAGAAGTTTAACAGTGCATTTTACTCGCCATTTCATGCGCTTTAAGATGCCGCCTAGCCCAGTACGCTATCTGAAATAGGAGCGACGTAAGTTGAACAAATGTGATAGAATTACGCTGCATTCTTATATTAACCGTAATATAAAATGATCTAATCGGGTCTCTGTTTGCCTTATCCTAGAAGTTTAATAGTGCATTTTACTCGCCATTTCATGCGCTTTGAGATGCCGCTTAGCCCAATACGCTATCTGAAATAGGAGCGACGTAAATTGAACAAATGTGAGAGAATTTCGCTGAATTCTTAAATTCACTATAATATAAAATGATCTAATCGGGTCTCTGTTTGCCCTACCCTAGAAGTTTAATAGTGCATTTTATTCGCCATTTCATGCGCTTTGAGATGCCGCTTCGCCCAATACGCTATCTGAAATAGGAGCGACGAAAATTGAACAAATGTGATAGAATTTCGCTGAATTCTTTTATGAACCATAATGTAAAATGAACTAATCGGGTCTCTGTTCGCCATAGCCTAGAAGTTTAATAGCGCATTTTATTCGCCATTTCATGCGCTTTGAGATGCCGCTTAGCTCAATACGCTATCTGAAATAGGAGCGACGTAAATTGAACAAATGTGATAGAATTTCCCTGAAATCTTTTATTATACAAAATATAAAATGATCTAATCGGGTCTCTGATTGCCCTATCATAGAAGTTTAGTAGTGCATTTTACTCACCATTCCACGCGCTTTAAGCTGTCGCCTAGCCCAGTACGCTATCTAAAATAGGAGCGACGTAAGTTGAACAAATGTGATAGAATTACGCTGCATTCTTATATTAACCGTAATATAAAATGATCTAATCGGGTCTCTGTTTGCCTTATCCTAGAAGCTTAATAGTGCATTTTACTCGCCATTTCATGCGCTTTGAGATGCCGCTTAGCCCAATACGCTATCTGAAATAGGAGCGACGTAAAATGAACAAATGTGAGAGAATTTCGCTGAATTCTTAAATTCACTATAATATAAAATGATCTAATCGGGTCTCTGTTTGCCCTACCCTAGAAGTTTAATAGTGCATTTTATTCGCCATTTCATGCGCTTTGAGATGCCGCTTCGCCCAATACGCTATCTGAAATAGGAGCGACGAAAATTGAACAAATGTGATAGAATTTCGCTGAATTCTTTTATGAACCATAATGTAAAATGATCTAATCGGGTCTCTGTTCGCCATAGCCTAGAAGTTTTATAGCGCATTTGATTCGCCATTTCATGCGCTTTGAGATGCCGCTTAGCTCAATACGCTATCTGAAATAGGAGCGACGTAAATTGAACAAATGTGATAGAATTTCCCTGAAATCTTTTATTATACAAAATATAAAATGATCTAATCGGGTCTCTGATTGCCCTATCATAGAAGTTTAGTAGTGCATTTTACTCACCATTCCACGCGCTTTAAGCTGTCGCCTAGCCCAGTACGCTATCTAAAATAGGAGCGACGTAAGTGGAACAAATGTGATAGAATTACGCTGAACTCTTATATTAACCGTAATATAAAATGATCTAATCGGGTCTCTGTTTGCCTTATCCTAGAAGTTTAGTATTGCATTTTACTCGCCATTTCATGCGCTTTGAGATGCCGCTTAGCCCAATACGCTACTTGAAATACGAGCGACGTAAATTGAACAAATGTGATAGAATTACGCTGAATTCTTATATTAACCGTAATATAAAATGATCTAATCGGGTCTCTGTTTGGCTTATCCTAGAAGTTTAATGGTGCATTTTACTTGCCATTTCATGCGCTTTGAGATGCCGCCTAGCCCAGTACGCTATCTGAAATAGGAGCGACGTAAATTGAACAAATGTGATAGAATATCTGTGAATCCTTATATTAACCTTAATGTAAAATGATCTAATCGGGTCTCTGTTCGCCTTACCATAGAAGTCTAATGGTGCATTTCACTCGCCATTTCATGCGCTTTGAGATGCCGCTTAGCCCAATACGCCATCTGAAATAGGAGCGACGTAAGTTGAACAAATGCGATAGAATTTCGCTGAATTCTTTTATTAACCATAATGTAAAATGATCTGATCGGGGCTCTGTTCGCCCTAGCCTAGAAGTTTAATAGTGCATTTTATTCGCCATTTCATGCGCTTTGAGATGCCGCTTAGCCGAGTTCGCTATCTGAAATAGGAGCGACGTAAGTTGAACAAATGTGATAGAATTTCGCTGAATTCTTATATTAACCAAAATATAAAATGATCTAATCGGGTCTCTGGTTGCCCTATCATAGAAGTTTAATAGTGCATTTTACTTGCCATTCCACGCGCTTTAAGTTGCCGCCTAGCCCAGTTCGCTATCTGAAATAGGAGCGACGTAAATTGAACAAATGTGATAAAATTTCCCTGAAATCTTATATTAAACAAAATATAAAATGATCTAATCGGGTCTCTGATTGCCCTATCATAGAAGTTTAATAGTGCATTTCACTCGTCATTTCATGCGCTTTGTGATGCCGCTAAGCCCAATAAGCTATCTGTAATAGGAGCGACGTAAATTGAACAAATGTGATAGAATTTCGCTGAATTCTTATGTTAACCAAAATATAAAATGATCTAATCGGGTCTCTGATTGCCCTATCATAGAAATTTAATAGTGCAGTTTACTTGACATTCCACGCGCTTTAAGATGCCGCCTAGCCCAGTACGCTATCTGAAATAGGAGCGACGTAAATTGAACAAATGTGATAAAATTTCCCTGAAATCATATATTAAACAAAATATAAAATGATCAAATCGGGTCTCTGATTGCCCTATCATAGAAGTTTAATAATGCATTTCACTCGTCATTTCATGCGCTTTAAGATGCCGCCTAGCCCAGTACGCTATCTGAAATAGGAGCGACGTAAATTGAACAAATGTGATAGAATTTTGCTGAATTCTTAAATTAACCATAATATAAAATGATCTAATCGGGTCTCTGATTGCCCTATCACAGAATTTTAATAGTGCATTTCACTCGTCATTTCATGCGCTTTCAGATGCCGCTTAGCCCAATATGCTATCTGAAATAGGAGCGACGTAAATTGAACAAATGTGATGGAATTTCGCTGAATTCTTTTATTAACCAAAATGTAAAATGATCTAATCGGGTCTCTGTTCGCCCTAGCCTATAAGTTTAATAGTGCATTTTATTCGCCATTTCATGCGCTTGAGATGCCGCTTAGCCGAGTTCGCTATCTGAAATAGGAGCGACGTAAATTGAACAAATGTGATAAAATTTCCCTGAAATCTTATATTAAACAAAATATAAAATGATCTAATCGGGTCTCTGATTGCCCTATCATAGAAGTTTAATAGTGCATTTCACTCGTCATTTCATGCGCTTTGTGATGCCGCTAAGCCCAATAAGCTATCTGTAATAGGAGCGACGTAAATTGAACAAATGTGATAGAATTTCGCTGAATTCTTATGTTAACCAAAATATAAAATGATCTAATCGGGTCTCTGATTGCCCTATCATAGAAATTTAATAGTGCAGTTTACTTGACATTCCACGCGCTTTAAGATGCCGCCTAGCCCAGTACGCTATCTGAAATAGGAGCGACGTAAATTGAACAAATGTGATAAAATTTCCCTGAAATCATATATTAAACAAAATATAAAATGATCAAATCGGGTCTCTGATTGCCCTATCATAGAAGTTTAATAATGCATTTCACTCGTCATTTCATGCGCTTTAAGATGCCGCCTAGCACAGTACGCTATCTGAAATAGGAGCGACGTAAATTGAACAAATGTGATAGAATTTTGCTGAATTCTTAAATTAACCATAATATAAAATGATCTAATCGGGTCTCTGATTGCCCTATCACAGAATTTTAATAGTGCATTTCACTCGTCATTTCATGCGCTTTCAGATGCCGCTTAGCCCAATATGCTATCTGAAATAGGAGCGACGTAAATTGAACAAATGTGATGGAATTTCGCTGAATTCTTTTATTAACCAAAATGTAAAATGATCTAATCGGGTCTCTGTTCGCCCTAGCCTATAAGTTTAATAGTGCATTTTAGTCGCCATTTCATGCGCTTTGAGATGCCGCTAAGCCCAATAAGCTATCTGAAATAGGAGCGACGTAAATTGATCAAATGTGATAGAATTACGCTGAACTCTTATATTAACCAAAATATAAAATGATCTAATCGGGTCTCTGATTGCCCTATCATAGAAGTTTAGTAGTGCATTTTACTCGCCATTCCACGCGCTTTAAGATGCCGCCTAGCCCAGTATGCTGTCTGAAATAGGAGCGACGTAAATTGAACAAATGTGATAGAATTTCGCTGAATTCTTAAATTAACCATAATATAAAATGATCTCATCGGGACTCTGTTTGACCTACCCTAGAAGTTTAATTGTGCATTTTACTCGTCATTTCATGCGCTTTGAGATGCCGCTTAGCCGAATACGCTAACTGAAATAGGAGCGACGTAAATTGAACAAATGTGATAGAATTTCGCTGAATTCTTATATTAACCAAAATATAAAATGATCTAATCCGGTCTCTGTTTGCCCTACCCTAGAAGTTGAATAGTGCATTGTACGAGCCATTTCTTGCGCTTTGAGATGCAGCTTAGGCCAATACGCTATCTGAAATAGGAGCGACGTAAATTGAACAAATGTGATAGAATTTCGCTGAATTCTTATATTAACCAAAATATAAATGATCTAATCGGGTCTCTGATTGCCCTATCATAGAAGTTTCATAGTGCATTTTACTCGCCATTCCACGCGCTTTAAGTTGCCGCCTAGCCCAGTACGCTATCTGAAATAGGAGCTACGTAAGTTGAACAAATGTCACAGAATTACGCTGAATTCTTATGTTAACCGTAATATAAAATGATCTAATCGGGTCTCTGTTTGCCCTTATCCTAGAAGTTTAAGAGTGCATTTTACTCGCCATTTCATGCGCTTTGAGATGCCG
>CAKAJE020001062.1:0-42325 GCA_916610135.2 Macropis europaea | reverse complement strand
TGATAGAATTTGGCTGAATTCTTAAATGAACCATAATATAAAATGATCTAATTGGGTCTCTGTTTGCCCTACCCTAGAAGTTTAACAGTGCATTTTACTCGCCATTTTATGCGCTTTGAGATGCCGCTTAGCCCAATATGCTATCTGCAATAGGAGCGACGTAAATTGAACAAATGTGATAGAATTTCCCTGAATACTTATATTAACATTAATGTAAAATGATCTAATCGGGTCTCTGTTCGCCCTACCCTAGAAGTGTAATAGTGCATTTCACTCGCCATTTCATGCGCTTTGAGATGCCGCTTAGACCAATACGCTATCTGAAATAGGAGCGACGTATATAGAACAATTGTGATAGAATTTCGCTGAATTCTTATATTAACCAAAATATAAAATGATCTAATCGGGTCTCTGATTGCCCTGTCATAGAAGTTTAATAGTGCATTTTACTCGCCAATCCACGCGCTTTAAGATTCCGCCTAGCCCAGTACGCTATCTGAAATAGGAGCGACGTAAATTGAACAAATGTGATAGAATTTGGCTGAATTCTTAAATTAACCATAATATAAAATGATCTAATCGGGTCTCTGTTTGCCCTACCCTAGAAGTTTAATAGTGCATTTTACTCGCCATTTCATGCGCTTTGAGATGGCGCTTAGCCCAATACGCTATCTGAAATAGGAGCGACGTAAATTGAACAAATGTGATAGAATTTCCCTGAAATGTTATATTAAACAAAATATAAAATGATCTAAACGGGACTCTGATTGCCCTATCATAGAAGTTTAGTAATGCATTTTACTCGCCATTCCACGCGCTTTAAGATGCCGCCTAGCCCAGTACGCTATCTGAATTAGGAGCGACGTAAGTTGAACAAATGTGATAGAATTACGCTGAATTCTTATATTAACCGTAATATAAAATCATCTTATCGGGTCTCTGTTTGCCCTGCCCTAGAAGTTTAATAGTGCATTTTACTCGCCATTTCATGCGCTTTGAGATGCCGCTTAGCCCAATACGCATCTGAAGTAGGAGCGACGTAAATTGAACAAATATGATAGAATTTGGCTGAATTCTTAAATGAACCATAATATAAAATGATCTAATTGGGTCTCTGTTTGCCCTACCCTAGAAGTTTAACAGTGCATCTTACTCGCCATTTTATGCGCTTTGAGATGCCGCTTAGCCCAATATGCTATCTGCAATAGGAGCGACGTAAATTGAACAAATGTGATAGAATTTCCCTGAATACTTATATTAACATTAATGTAAAATGATCTAATCGGGTCTCTGTTCGCCCTACCCTAGAAGTGTAATAGTGCATTTCACTCGCCATTTCATGCGCTTTGAGATGCCGCTTAGACCAATACGCTATCTGAAATAGGAGCGACGTATATAGAACAATTGTGATAGAATTTCGCTGAATTCTTATATTAACCAAAATATAAAATGATCTAATCGGGTCTCTGATTGCCCTGTCATAGAAGTTTAATAGTGCATTTTACTCGCCAATCCACGCGCTTTAAGATTCCGCCTAGCCCAGTACGCTATCTGAAATAGGAGCGACGTAAATTGAACAAATGTGATAGAATTTGGCTGAATTCTTAAATTAACCATAATATAAAATGATCTAATCGGGTCTCTGTTTGCCCTACCCTAGAAGTTTAATAGTGCATTTTACTCGCCATTTCATGCGCTTTGAGATGGCGCTTAGCCCAATACGCTATCTGAAATAGGAGCGACGTAAATTGAACAAATGTGATAGAATTTATCTGAATTCTTAAATTAACCATAATATAAAATGATCTAATCGGGTCTCTGTTTGCCTTACCCTAGAAGTTTAATAGTGCATTTTACTCGCCATTTCATGCGATTTGAGATGCCGCTTAGCCCAATACGCTATCTGAAATAGGAGCGACGTAAATTGAACAAATGTGATAGAATTTCCCTGAAATCTTATATTAAACAAAATATAAAATGATCTAAACGGGACTCTGATTGCCCTATCATAGAAGTTTAGTAATGCATTTTACTCGCCATTCCACGCGCTTTGAGATGCCGCCTAGCCCAGTACGCTATCTGAAATAGGAGCGACGTAAGTTGAACAAATGTGATAGAATTACGCTGAATTCTTATATTAACCGTAATATAAAATCATCTTATCGGGTCTCCGTTTGCCCTGCCCTAGAAGTTTAATAGTGCATTTTACTCGCCATTTCATGCGCTTTGAGATGCCGCTTAGCCCAATACGCATCTGAAGTAGGAGCGACGTAAATTGAACAAATATGATAGAATTACGCTGAATTCTTATATTAACCGTAATATAAAATGATCTAATCGGGTCTGTGTTTGCCTTACCCTAGAAGTTTAATAGTGCATTTTACTCGCCATTTCATGCGCTTTGAGATCCCGCTTAGCCCAATACGCTATCTGCAATAGGAGCGACGTAAATTGAACAAATGTGATATAATTTCGCTGAATTCTTAAATTAACCATAATATAAAATGATCTAATCGGGTCTCTGTCTGCCCTATCATAGAAGTTTAATAGTGCATTTCACTCGTCATTTCATGCGCTTTGAGATGCCGCCTAGCCCAGTACGCTATCTGAAATAGGAGCGACGTAAGTTGAACAAATGTGATAGAATTACGCTGAATTAATATATTAACCTTAATGTAAAATGATCTAATCGGGTCTTTGTTCGGCCTACCCTTGAAGTTTAATAGTGCACATTGCTCGCTATTTCATGCGCTTTGAGATGGCGCTTAGCCCAATACGCTATCTGAAATAGGAGCGACGTAAATTGAACAAATGTGATAGAATTTGGCTGAATTCTTAAATTAACCATAATATAAAATCATCTTATCGGGTCTCTGTTTGCCCTGCCCTAGAAGTTTAATAGTGCATTTTACTGGCCATTTCACGCGCTTTAAGATGCCGCCTAGCCCAGTACGCTATCTGAAATAGGAGCGACGTAAATTGAACAAATGTGATAGAATTACGCTGAATTCTTATATTAACCGTATTATAAAATGATCTAATCGGGTCCCTGTTTGCCTTGCCCTAGAAGATTAATAGTGCATTTTACTCGCCATTTCATGCACTTTGAGATGCCTATTAGCCCAATACGCTATCTGAAATGGGAGCGACGTAAATTGAACAATTGTGATAGAATTTCGCTGAATTCTTATGTTAACCAAAATATTAAATGATCTAGTCGGGTCTCTGATTGCCCTATCATATAAGTTTAATAGTGCATTTCACTCGTCATTTCATGCGCTTTAAGATGCCGCCTAGCCCAGTACGCTATCTGAAATTGGAGCGACGTAAATTGAACAAATCTGATAGAATTTCGCTGAATTCTTAAATTAACCATAATACTAAATGATCTAATCGGGTCTCTGTTCGCCCTACCCTAGAAGATAACTAGTGCATTTCACTCGTCATTTCATGCCCTTTGACGTGCCGCTTAGCCCAATAAGCAATCTGAAATAGGAGCCACGTAAATTGAACAAATGTGATAGAATTTTTCTGAATTCTTAAATAAACCATAATATGAAATGATCTAATCGGGTCTCTGTTTGCCCTACCCTACAAGTTTAGCAGTGCATTTTACTCGCCGTTTCATGCGCTTTGAGATGCCGCTTAGCCCAATACGATATGTGAAATAGGAGCGACGTAAATTGAACAAATGTGATAGAATTTCCCTGAATACTTATATTAACCTTAATGTAAAATGATCTAATCGGGTCTCTGTTCGCCCCACCCTAGAAGTTTAATAGTGCATTTCACTCGCCATTTCATGCGCTTTGAGATGCCGCTTAGCCCAATACGCTATCTGAAATAGGAGCGACGTAAATAGAACAATTGTGATAGAATTTCGCTGAATTCTTATATTAACCAAAATATAAAATGATCTAATCGGTTCTCTGATTGCTCTATCATAGAAGTTTAATAGTGCATTTTACTCGCCAATCCACGCGCTTTAAGATTCCGCCTAGCCCAGTACGCTATCTGAAATAGGAGCGACGTAAATTGAACCAATGTGATAGAATTTGGCTGAATTCTTAAATTAACCATAATATAAAATGATCTAATCGGGTCTCTGTTTGCCCTACCCTAGAAGTTTAATAGTGCATTTTACTCGCCATTTCATGCGCTTTGAGATGGCGCTTAGCCCAATACGCTATCTGAAATAGGAGCGACGTAAATTGAACAAATGTGATAGAATTTGGCTGAATTCTTAAATTAACCATAATATAAAATCATCTTATCGGGTCTCTGTTTGCCCTGCCCTAGAAGTTTAATAGTGCATTTTACTCGCCATTTCTTGCGCTTTAAGATGCCGCCGAGCCCAGTACGCTATCTGAAGTAGGAGCGACGTAAGTTGAACAAATGTGATAGAATTACGCTGAATTCTTATATTACCCGTAATATAAAATGATCTAATTGGTTCTCTGTTCACCCTACCCTAGAAGTTTAAGAGTGCCTTTCACTCGTCATTTCATGCGCTTTGAGATGCCGCTTAGCGCAATACGCTATCTGAAATAGGAGCGACGTAAATTGAACAAATGTGATAGAATTTCCCTGAAATATTATATTAAACAAAATATAAAATGATCTAAACGGGACTCTGATTGCCCTATCATAGAAGTTTAGTAGTGCATTTTACTCGCCCTTCCACGTGCTTTAAGATGCCGCCTAGCCCAGTACACTATCTGAAATAGGAGCGACGTATGTTGAACAAATGTGATAGAATTACGCCGAATTCTTATATTAACCGTAATATAAAATGATCTAATCGGGTCTCTGTTCGCCCTACCCTAGAAGATTACAAGCGCATTTCACTCGTCATTTCATGCGCTTTGAGATGCCGCTTAGCCCAATACGCTATCTGCAATAGGAGCGACGTAAATTGAACAAATGTGATCGAATTCGGCTGAATTCTTAAATTAACCATAATATAAAATGATCTAATCGGGTCTCTGTTCGCCCTACCCTAGAAGATTACTAGTGCATTTCACTCGTCATTTCATGCGCTTTGAGATGCCGCTTAGCCCAATACGCTATCTGCAATAGGAGCGACGTAAATTGAACAAATGTGATAGAATTCGGCTGAAATCTTAAATTAACCATAATATAAAATGATCTAATCGGGTCTCTGTTCGCCCTACCCCAGAAGTTTAATAGTGCATTTCACTCGCCATTTCATGCGCTTTGAGATGCCGCTTAGCCCAATACGCTTTCTGAAATAGGAGCGACGTAAATAGAACAATTGTGATAGAATTTCGCTGAATTCTTATATTAACCAAAATATAAAATTATCTAATCGGGTCTCCGATTGCCCTATCATAGAAGTTTAATAGTGCATTTTACTCGCCAATCCACGCGCTTTAAGATTCCGCCTAGCCCAGTACGCTATCTGAAATAGGAGCGACGTAAGTTGAACAAATGTGATAGAATTTGGCTGAATTCTTAAATTAACCATAATATAAAATGATATAATCGGGTCTCCGTTTGCCCTACCCTAGAAGTGTAATAGTGCATTTCACTCGCCATTTCATGCGCTTTGAGATGCCGCTTAGCCCAGTACACTATCTGAAATAGGAGCGACGTATGTTGAACAAATGTGATAGAATTACGCCGAATTCTTATATTAACCGTAATATAAAATCATCTTATCGGGTCTCCGTTTGCCCTGCCCTAGAAGTTTAATAGTGCATTTTACTCGCCATTTCATGCGCTTTGAGATGCCGCTTAGCCCAATACGCATCTGAAGTAGGAGCGACGTAAATTGAACAAATATGATAGAATTACGCTGAATTCTTATATTAACCGTAATATAAAATGATCTAATCGGGTCTCTGTTTGCGTTACCCTAGAAGTTTAATAGTGCATTTTACTCGCCATTTCATGCGATTTGAGATGCCGCTTAGCCCAATACGCTATCTGAAATAGGAGCGACGTAAATTGAACAAATGTGATAGAATTTCCCTGAAATCTTATATTAAACAAAATATAAAATGATCTAAACGGGACTCTGATTGCCCTATCATAGAAGTTTAGTAATGCATTTTACTCGCCATTCCACGCGCTTTGAGATGCCGCCTAGCCCAGTACGCTATCTGAAATAGGAGCGACGTAAGTTGAACAAATGTGATAGAATTACGCTGAATTCTTATATTAACCGTAATATAAAATCATCTTATCGGGTCTCCGTTTGCCCTGCCCTAGAAGTTTAATAGTGCATTTTACTCGCCATTTCATGCGCTTTGAGATGCCGCTTAGCCCAATACGCATCTGAAGTAGGAGCGACGTAAATTGAACAAATATGATAGAATTACGCTGAATTCTTATATTAACCGTAATATAAAATGATCTAATCGGGTCTGTGTTTGCCTTACCCTAGAAGTTTAATAGTGCATTTTACTCGCCATTTCATGCGCTTTGAGATCCCCTTAGCCCAATACGCTATCTGCAATAGGAGCGACGTAAATTGAACAAATGTGATATAATTTCGCTGAATTCTTAAATTAACCATAATATAAAATGATCTAATCGGGTCTCTGTCTGCCCTATCATAGAAGTTTAATAGTGCATTTCACTCGTCATTTCATGCGCTTTGAGATGCCGCCTAGCCCAGTACGCTATCTGAAATAGGAGCGACGTAAGTTGAACAAATGTGATAGAATTACGCTGAATTAATATATTAACCTTAATGTAAAATGATCTAATCGGGTCTTTGTTCGCCCTACCCTTGAAGTTTAATAGTGCACATTGCTCGCCATTTCATGCGCTTTGAGATGGCGCTTAGCCCAATACGCTATCTGAAATAGGAGCGACGTAAATTGAACAAATGTGATAGAATTTCGCTGAATTCTTATATTAACCAAAATATAAAATGATCTAATCGGGTCTCTGATTGCCCTACCCTAGAAGTTTAATAGTGCATTTTACTGGCCATATCACGCGCTTTAAGATGCCGCCTAGCCCAGTACGCTATCTGAAATAGGAGCGACGTAAATTGAACAAATGTGATAGAATTACGCTGAATTCTTATATTAACCGTATTATAAAATGATCTAATCGGGTCCCTGTTTGCCTTGCCCTAGAAGGTTAATAGTGCATTTTACTCGCCATTTCATGCACTTTGAGATGCCGCTTAGCCCAATACGCTATCTGAAATGGGAGCGACGTAAATTGAACAATTGTGATAGAATTTCGCTGAATTCTTATGTTAACCAAAATATTAAATGATCTAGTCGGGTCTCTGATTGCCCTATCATATAAGTTTAATAGTGCATTTCACTCGTCATTTCATGCGCTTTAAGATGCCGCCTAGCCCAGTACGCTATCTGAAATTGGAGCGACGTAAATTGAACAAATCTGATAGAATTTCGCTGAATTCTTAAATTAACCATAATACTAAATGATCTAATCGGGTCTCTGTTCGCCCTACCCTAGAAGATAACTAGTGCATTTCACTCGTCATTTCATGCGCTTTGACGTGCCGCTTAGCCCAATAAGCAATCTGAAATAGGAGCCACGTAAATTGAACAAATGTGATAGAATTTTTCTGAATTCTTAAATAAACCATAATATGAAATGATCTAATCGGGTCTCTGTTTGCCCTACCCTACAAGTTTAGCAGTGCATTTTACTCGCCGTTTCATGCGCTTTGAGATGCCGCTTAGCCCAATACGATATGTGAAATAGGAGCGACGTAAATTGAACAAATGTGATAGAATTTCCCTGAATACTTATATTAACCTTAATGTAAAATGATCTAATCGGGTCTCTGTTCGCCCCACCCTAGAAGTTTAATAGTGCATTTCACTCGCCATTTCATGCGCTTTGAGATGCCGCTTAGCCCAATACGCTATCTGAAATAGGAGCGACGTAAATAGAACAATTGTGATAGAATTTCGCTGAATTCTTATATTAACCAAAATATAAAATGATCTAATCGGGTCTCTGATTGCTCTATCATAGTAGTTTAATAGTGCATTTTACTCGCCAATCCACGCGCTTTAAGATTCCGCCTAGCCCAGTACGCTATCTGAAATAGGAGCGACGTAAATTGAACAAATGTGATAGAATTTTTCTGAATTCTTAAATTAACCATAATATAAAATGATCTAATCGGGTCTCTGTTTGCCCTACCCTAGAAGTTTAATAGTGCGTATTACTCGACATTTCACGCGCTTTGAGATGGCGCTTAGCCCAATACGCTATCTGCAATAGGAGCGACGTAAATTGAACAAATGTGATAGAATTCGGCTGAATTCTTAAATTAACCATAATATAAAATGATCTAATCGGGTCTCTGTTCGCCCTACCCTAGAAGATTACTAGTGCATTTCACTCGTCATTTCATGCGCTTTGAGATGCCGCTTAGCCCAATACGCTATCTGCAATAGGAGCGACGTAAATTGAACAAATGTGATAGAATTCGGCTGAATTCTTAAATTAACCATAATATAAAATGATCTAATCGGGTCTCTGTTCGCCCTACCCTAGAAGTTTAATAGTGCATTTCACTCGCCATTTCATGCGCTTTGAGATGCCGCTTAGCCCAATACGCTTTCTGAAATGGGAGCGACGTATATAGAACAATTGTGATAGAATTTCGCTGAATTCTTATATTAACCAAAATATAAAATTATCTAATCGGGTCTCCGATTGCCCTATCATAGAAGTTTAATAGTGCATTTTACTCGCCAATCCACGCGCTTTAAGATTCCGCCTAGCCCAGTACGCTATCTGAAATAGGAGCGACGTAAGTTGAACAAATGTGATAGAATTTGGCTGAATTCTTAAATTAACCATAATATAAAATGATATAATCGGGTCTCCGTTTGCCCTACCCTAGATGTGTAATAGTGTATTTCACTCGCCATTTCATGCGCTTTGAGATGCCGCTTAGCCCAATACGCTATCTGAAATAGGAGCGACGTAAATAGAACAATTGTGATAGAATTTCGCTGAATTCTTAAATTAACCATAATATAAAATCATCTTATCGGGTCTCTGTTTGCCCTGCCCTAGAAGTTTAATAGTGCATTTTACTCGCCATTTCTTGCGCTTTAAGATGCCGCCGAGCCCAGTACGCTATCTGAAGTAGGAGCGACGTAAGTTGAACAAATGTGATAGAATTACGCTGAATTCTTATATTACCCGTAATATAAAATGATCTAATTGGTTCCTCTGATTGCCCTATCATAGAAGTTCAATAGTGCATTTTACTCGCCAATCCACGCGCTTTAAGATTCCGCCTAGCCCAGTACGCTATCTGAAATAGGAGCGACGTAAATTGAACCAATATGATAGAATTTGGCTGAATTCTTAAATTAACCATAATATAAAATGATCTAATCGGGTCTCTGTTTGCCCTACCCTAGAAGTTTAATAGTGCATTTTACTCGCCATTTCATGCGTTTTGAGATGGCGCTTAGCCCAATACGCTATCTGAAATAGGAGCGACGTAAATTGAACAAATGTGATAGAATTTGGCTGAATTCTTAAATGAACCATAATATAAAATGATCTAATTGGGTCTCTGTTTGCCCTACCCTAGAAGTTTAACAGTGCATTTTACTCGCCATTTCATGCGCTTTGAGATGCCGCTTAGCCCAATACGCTATCTGCAATAGGAGCGACGTAAATTGAACAAATGTGATAGAATTTCGCTGAATTCTTATATTAACCAAAATATAAAATGATCTAATCGGGTCTCTGTCTGCCCTATCATAGAAGTTTAATAGTGCATTTCACTCGTCATTTCATGCGCTTTGAGATGCCGCCTAGCCCAGTACGCTATCTGAAATAGGAGCGACGTAAGTTGAACAAATGTGATAGAATTACGCTGAATTAATATATTAACCTTAATGTAAAATGATCTAATCGGGTCTTTGTTCGCCCTACCCTTGAAGTTTAATAGTGCACATTGCTCGCCATTTCATGCGCTTTGAGATGGCGCTTAGCCCAATACGCTATCTGAAATAGGAGCGACGTAAATTGAACAAATGTGATAGAATTTCGCTGAATTCTTATATTAACCAAAATATAAAATGATCTAATCGGGTCTCTGATTGCCCTACCCTAGAAGTTAAATAGTGCATTTTACAGGCCATTTCACGCGCTTTAAGATGCCGCCTAGCCCAGTACGCTATCTGAAATAGGAGCGACGTAAATTGAACAAATGTGATAGAATTACGCTGAATTCTTATATTAGCCGTATTATACAATGATCTAATCGGGTCCCTGTTTGCCTCGCCCTAGAAGATTAATAGTGCATTTTACTCGCCATTTCATGCACTTTGAGATGCCGCTTAGCCCAATACGCTATCTGAAATGGGAGCGACGTAAATTGAACAATTGTGATAGAATTTCGCTGAATCCTTATGTTAACCAAAATATTAAATGATCTAGTCGGGTCTCTGATTGCCCTATCATATAAGTTTAATAGTGCATTTCACTCGTCATTTCATGCGCTTTAAGATGCCGCCTAGCCCAGTACGCTATCTGAAATTGGAGCGACGTAAATTGAACAAATCTGATAGAATTTCGCTGAATTCTTAAATTAACCATAATATAAAATGGTCTAATCGGGTCTCTGTTTGCCCTACCCTAGAAGTGTAATAGTGCATTCACTCGTCATTTCATGCGCCTTCAGATGCCGCTTACCCCAGTAAGCTATCTGAAATAGGAGCGACGTAAATTGAACAAATGTGATAAAATTTCGCAGAATCCTTACGTTCACCAAAATATAAAATGATCTAATCTGGTCTCCGTTCGCCCTAGCCTAGAAGTATAATAGTGCATTTTGTTCGCCATTTCATGCGCTTTGAGATGCCGCTTAGCCCAATACGCTATCTGAAATAGGAGCGACGTAAATTGAACAAATGTGATAGAATTTCCCTGAAATCTTATATTAGACAAAATATAAAATGATCTAATCGGGTCTCTGACTGCTCTATCATAGAAGTTTAGTAGTGCGTTTTACTCGCACTTCCACGCGCTTTAAGATGCCGCCTAGCCCAGTACGCTATCTGAAATAGGAGCGACGTAAGATGAACAAATGTGATAGAATTACGCTGAATTCTTATATTAACCGTAATATAAAATGATCTAATCGGGTCTCCGTTTGCCTTATCCTAAAAGTTTAACAGCGCATTTTACTCGCCATTTCATGCGCCTTGAGATGCCGCATAGCCCAAAACGCTATCTGAAATAGGAGCGACGTAAATTGAACAAATGTGATAGAATTTCCGTGAATCCTTATATTAACCTTAATGTAAAATGATCTAATCGGGTCTCTGTCCGCCCTACCCTAGAAGTCTAATGGTGCATTTCACTCGCCATTTCATGCGCTTTGTGATGCCGCATAGCCCAATACGCTGTCTGAAATAGGAGCAACGTAAATTGAACAAATGTGATAGAATTTCCGTGAATCCTTATATTAACCTTAATGTAAAATGATCTAATCGGGTCTCTGTTCGCCCTACCATAGAAGTTTAATAGTGCATTGTACTCGCCATTCCATGCGCTTTGAGATGCCGCATAGCCCAAAACGCTATCTGAAATAGGAGCGACGTAAATTGAACAAATGTGATAGAATTTCCGTGAATCCTTATATTAACCTTAATGTAAAATGATCTAATCGGGTCTCTGTTCGCCCTACCGTAGCAGTCTAATGGTGCATTTCACTCGCCATTTCATGCGCTTTGATATGCCGCTTAGCCGAATACGCTATCTGAAATAGGAGCGACGTAAATTGAACAAATGTGATACTATTTCCCTGAAATCTTATATTAAACAAAATATAAAATGATCTAATCGGGTCTCTGATTGCCCTATCATAGAAGTTTAGTAGTGAATTTTACTCGCCATTCCACACGCTTTAAGTTGCCGCCTAGCCCAGTACGCTATCTGAAATAGGAGCGACGTAAGTTGAACAAATGTGATAGAATTTTGCTGAATTCTTATATTAACCGTAATATAAAATGATCTAATCGGGTATCTGTTTGCCTTATCCTAGAAGTTTAATAGTGCATTATACTCGCCATTTCATGCGCTTTGAGATCCGACTTAGCCCAATACGGTATCTGAAATAGGAGCGACGTAAATTGAACAAATGTGATAGAATTTTGCTGAATTATTTTATTAACCAGAATGTAAAATGATCTAATCTGGTCTCTGTTCGCCCTACCATAGAAGTCTTATAGTGCATTTCACTCGCCATTTCATGCGCTTTGAGATGCCGCTTAGCCCAATACGCTATCTGAAATAGGAGCGACCTAAATTGAACGAATGTGATAGAATTTTGCTGAATTCTTAAATTAACCATAATATAAAATGATGTAATCGGGTCTCTGCTTGCCCTACCCTAGAAGTTTAATAGTGCATTTTACTCGTCATTTCATGCGCTTTGAGATGCCGCATTGCCCAATACGCTATCTGAAATAGGAGCGACCTAAATTGCACGAATGTGATAGAATTTCGCTCAATTCTTAAATTAACCATAATATAAAATGATCTAATCGGGTCTCTGTTTGCCCTACCCTAGAAGTTTAATAGTGCATTTTACTTGCCATTTCATGCGCTTTGAGATGCCGCTTAGCCCAATACGCTATCTGAAATATGAGCGACGCAAATTGAACAAATGTGATAGAATTTCGCTGAATTCTTATATTAACCATAATATAAAATGATCTAATCGGGTCTCTGTTCGCTCTACCCTAGAAGTTTAATAGTGCATTTCACTCGTCATTTCATGCGCTTTGAGATGACGCTTAACCCAATACGCTGTCTGAAATAGGAGCGACGTAAATTGAACAAATGTGATAGAATTTCGCTGAATTCTTATATTAACCAAAATATAAAATGATCTAATCTGTCTCTGTTTGCCCTACCCTAGAAGTTTAATCGTGCATTTTACACGCGATTTCATGCGCTTTGAGATGCCGCTTAGCCCAATACGCTATCTGAAATCGAAGCGACGTAAATTCAACAAATGTGATAGAATCTTGCTGAATTCTTAAATTAACCATAATATAAAATGATCTAATCGGGTCTCTGTTTGCCCTACCCTAGGAGTTTAATAGTGCATTTTACTCGCCATTTCATGCGCTTTGAGATGCCGCTTAGCCCAACACGCTATCTGAAATATGAGCGACACGAATTGAACAAATGTGATAGAATTTTGCTGAATTCTTAAATTAACCATAATATAAAATGATCTAATCGGGTCTCTGTTTGCCCTACCCTAGAAGTTTAATAGTGCATTTTATTTGCCATTTCATAGGCTTTGAGATGCCGCTTAACCCAATACGCTATCTGAAATAGGAGCGACGTAAATTGAACAAATGTGATAGAATTTCCCTGAAATCTTGTATTAAACAAAATATAAATGATCTAATCGCGTCTCTGATTGCCCTATCATACAAGTTTAATAGTGCATTTTACTCGCCACTCCACGCGCTTTAGGATGCCGCCTAGCCCAGTACGCTATCTGAAATAGGAGCGACGTAACTTGAACAAATCTGATAGAATTTCGCTGAATTCTTAAATTAACCATAATATAAAATGGTCTAATCGGGTCTCTGTTTGCCCTACCCTCGAAGTGTAATAGTGCATTCACTCGTCATTTCATGCGCCTTCAGATGCCGCTTACCCCAGTAAGCTATCTGAAATAGGAGCGACGTAAATTGAACAAATGTGATAAAATTTCGCAGAATCCTTACGTTCACCAAAATATAAAATGATCTAATCTGGTCTCCGTTCGCCCTAGCCTAGAAGTATAATAGTGCATTTTGTTCGCCATTTCATGCGCTTTGTGATGCCGCTTAGCCCAATACGCTATCTGAAATAGGAGCGACGTAAATTGAACAAATGTGATAGAATTTCCCTGAAATCTTATATTAGACAAAATATAAAATGATCTAATCGGGTCTCTGACTGCTCTATCATAGAAGTTTAGTAGTGCGTTTTACTCGCACTTCCACGCGCTTTAAGATGCCGCCTAGCCCAGTACGCTATCTGAAATAGGAGCGACGTAAGATGAACAAATGTGATAGAATTACGCTGAATTCTTATATTAACCGTAATATAAAATGATCTAATCGGGTCTCCGTTTGCCTTATCCTAAAAGTTTAACAGCGCATTTTACTCGCCATTTCATGCGCCTTGAGATGCCGCATAGCCCAAAACGCTATCTGAAATAGGAGCGACGTAAATTGAACAAATGTGATAGAATTTCCGTGAATCCTTATATTAACCTTAATGTAAAATGATCTAATCGGGTCTCTGTCCGCCCTACCCTAGAAGTCTAATGGTGCATTTCACTCGCCATTTCATGCGCTTTGTGATGCCGCATAGCCCAATACGCTGTCTGAAATAGGAGCAACGTAAATTGAACAAATGTGATAGAATTTCCGTGAATCCTTATATTAACCTTAATGTAAAATGATCTAATCGGGTATCTGTTTGCCTTATCCTAGAAGTTTAATAGTGCATTATACTCGCCATTTCATGCGCTTTGAGATCCGACTTAGCCCAATACGGTATCTGAAATAGGAGCGATGTAAATTGAACAAATGTGATAGAATTTTGCTGAATTATTTTATTAACCAGAATGTAAAATGATCTAATCTGGTCTCTGTTCGCCCTACCATAGAAGTCTTATAGTGCATTTCACTCGCCATTTCATGCGCTTTGAGATGCCGCTTAGCCCAATACGCTATCTGAAATAGGAGCGACCTAAATTGAACGAATGTGATAGAATTTTGCTGAATTCTTAAATTAACCATAATATAAAATGATGTAATCGGGTCTCTGCTTGCCCTACCCTAGAAGTTTAATAGTGCATTTTACTCGTCATTTCATGCGCTTTGAGATGCCGCTTTGCCCAATACGCTATCTGAAATAGGAGCGACCTAAATTGCACGAATGTGATAGAATTTCGCTCAATTCTTAAATTAACCATAATATAAAATGATCTAATCGGGTCTCTGTTTGCCCTACCCTAGAAGTTTAATAGTGCATTTTACTTGCCATTTCATGCGCTTTGAGATGCCGCTTAGCCCAATACGCTATCTGAAATATGAGCGACGCAAATTGAACAAATGTGATAGAATTTCGCTGAATTCTTATATTAACCATAATATAAAATGATCTAATCGGGTCTCTGTTCGCTCTACCCTAGAAGTTTAATAGTGCATTTCACTCGTCATTTCATGCGCTTTGAGATGACGCTTAACCCAATACGCTGTCTGAAATAGGAGCGACGTAAATTGAACAAATGTGATAGAATTTCGCTGAATTCTTATATTAACCAAAATATAAAATGATCTAATCTGTCTCTGTTTGCCCTACCCTAGAAGTTTAATCGTGCATTTTACACGCGATTTCATGCGCTTTGAGATGCCGCTTAGCCCAATACGCTATCTGAAATAGAAGCGACGTAAATTCAACAAATGTGATAGAATCTTGCTGAATTCTTAAATTAACCATAATATAAAATGATCTAATCGGGTCTCTGTTTGCCCTACCCTAGGAGTTTAATAGTGCATTTTACTCGCCATTTCATGCGCTTTGAGATGCCGCTTAGCCCAACACGCTATCTGAAATATGAGCGACACGAATTGAACAAATGTGATAGAATTTTGCTGAATTCTTAAATTAACCATAATATAAAATGATCTAATCGGGTCTCTGTTTGCCCTACCCTAGAAGTTTAATAGTGCATTTTATTTGCCATTTCATAGGCTTTGAGATGCCGCTTAACCCAATACGCTATCTGAAATAGGAGCGACGTAAATTGAACAAATGTGATAGAATTTCCCTGAAATCTTGTATTAAACAAAATATAAATGATCTAATCGCGTCTCTGATTGCCCTATCATACAAGTTTAATAGTGCATTTTACTCGCCACTCCACGCGCTTTAGGATGCCGCCTAGCCCAGTACGCTATCTGAAATAGGAGCGACGTAACTTGAACAAATGTGATAGAATTTCCCTGAAATCTTATATTAAATAAAATATAAAATGATCTAATCGGGTCTCTGTTTGCCCTACCCTAGGAGTTTAATAGTGCATTTTACTCGCCATTTCATGCGCTTTGAGATGCCGCTTAACCCAATACGCTATCTGAAATAGGAGCAACGAAAGTTGAAGAAATGTGATAGAATTTCGCTGAATTATTTTATTAACCAGAATGTAAAATGATCTAATCGGGTCTCTGTTCGCCCTAGCCTAGAAGTTTAATAGTGCATTTTATTCGCCATTTCATGCGCTTTGAGATGCCGCGTAGCCCAATACGCTATCTGAAATAGGAGCGACGAAAGTTGAACAAATGTGATAGAATTTTGCTGAATTCTTGTATTAACCTTAATGTAAAATGATCTAATCGGGTCTCTGTCCGCCCTACCCTAGAAGTCTAATGGTGCATTTCACTCGCCATTTCATGCGCTTTGTGATGCCGCATAGCCCAATACGCTGTCTGAAATAGGAGCAACGTAAATTGAACAAATGTGATAGAATTTCCGTGAATCCTTATATTAACCTTAATGTAAAATGATCTAATCGGGTCTCTGTTCGCCCTACCATAGAAGTTTAATAGTGCATTGTACTCGCCATTCCATGCGCTTTGAGATGCCGCATAGCCCAAAACGCTATCTGAAATAGGAGCGACGTAAATTGAACAAATGTGATAGAATTTCCGTGAATCCTTATATTAACCTTAATGTAAAATGATCTAATCGGGTCTCTGTTCGCCCTACCGTAGCAGTCTAATGGTGCATTTCACTCGCCATTTCATGCGCTTTGATATGCCGCTTAGCCGAATACGCTATCTGAAATAGGAGCGACGTAAATTGAACAAATGTGATACTATTTCCCTGAAATCTTATATTAAACAAAATATAAAATGATCTAATCGGGTCTCTGATTGCCCTATCATAGAAGTTTAGTAGTGAATTTTACTCGCCATTCCACACGCTTTAAGTTGCCGCCTAGCCCAGTACGCTATCTGAAATAGGAGCGACGTAAGTTGAACAAATGTGATAGAATTTTGCTGAATTCTTATATTAACCGTAATATAAAATGATCTAATCGGGTATCTGTTTGCCTTATCCTAGAAGTTTAATAGTGCATTATACTCGCCATTTCATGCGCTTTGAGATCCGACTTAGCCCAATACGGTATCTGAAATAGGAGCGACGTAAATTGAACAAATGTGATAGAATTTTGCTGAATTATTTTATTAACCAGAATGTAAAATGATCTAATCTGGTCTCTGTTCGCCCTACCATAGAAGTCTTATAGTGCATTTCACTCGCCATTTCATGCGCTTTGAGATGCCGCTTAGCCCAATACGCTATCTGAAATAGGAGCGACCTAAATTGAACGAATGTGATAGAATTTTGCTGAATTCTTAAATTAACCATAATATAAAATGATGTAATCGGGTCTCTGCTTGCCCTACCCTAGAAGTTTAATAGTGCATTTTACTCGTCATTTCATGCGCTTTGAGATGCCGCTTTGCCCAATACGCTATCTGAAATAGGAGCGACCTAAATTGCACGAATGTGATAGAATTTCGCTCAATTCTTAAATTAACCATAATATAAAATGATCTAATCGGGTCTCTGTTTGCCCTACCCTAGAAGTTTAATAGTGCATTTTACTTGCCATTTCATGCGCTTTGAGATGCCGCTTAGCCCAATACGCTATCTGAAATATGAGCGACGCAAATTGAACAAATGTGATAGAATTTCGCTGAATTCTTATATTAACCATAATATAAAATGATCTAATCGGGTCTCTGTTCGCTCTACCCTAGAAGTTTAATAGTGCATTTCACTCGTCATTTCATGCGCTTTGAGATGACGCTTAACCCAATACGCTGTCTGAAATAGGAGCGACGTAAATTGAACAAATGTGATAGAATTTCGCTGAATTCTTATATTAACCAAAATATAAAATGATCTAATCTGTCTCTGTTTGCCCTACCCTAGAAGTTTAATCGTGAATTTTACACGCCATTTCATGCGCTTTGAGATGCCGCTTAGCCCAATACGCTATCTGAAATAGAAGCGACGTAAATTCAACAAATGTGATAGAATCTTGCTGAATTCTTAAATTAACCATAATATAAAATGATCTAATCGGGTCTCTGTTTGCCCTACCCTAGGAGTTTAATAGTGCATTTTACTCGCCATTTCATGCGCTTTGAGATGCCGCTTAGCCCAATACGCTATCTGAAATATGAGCGACACGAATTGAACAAATGTGATAGAATTTTGCTGAATTCTTAAATTAACCATAATATAAAATGATCTAATCGGGTCTCTGTTTGCCCTACCCTAGAAGTTTAATAGTGCATTTTATTTGCCATTTCATAGGCTTTGAGATGCCGCTTAACCCAATACGCTATCTGAAATAGGAGCGACGTAAATTGAACAAATGTGATAGAATTTCCCTGAAATCTTGTATTAAACAAAATATAAATGATCTAATCGCGTCTCTGATTGCCCTATCATACAAGTTTAATAGTGCATTTTACTCGCCACTCCACGCGCTTTAGGATGCCGCCTAGCCCAGTACGCTATCTGAAATAGGAGCGACGTAACTTGAACAAATGTGATAGAATTTCCCTGAAATCTTATATTAAATAAAATATAAAATGATCTAATCGGGTCTCTGTTTGCCCTACCCTAGGAGTTTAATAGTGCATTTTACTCGCCATTTCATGCGCTTTGAGATGCCGCTTAACCCAATACGCTATCTGAAATAGGAGCAACGAAAGTTGAAGAAATGTGATAGAATTTCGCTGAATTATTTTATTAACCAGAATGTAAAATGATCTAATCGGGTCTCTGTTCGCCCTAGCCTAGAAGTTTAATAGTGCATTTTATTCGCCATTTCATGCGCTTTGAGATGCCGCGTAGCCCAATACGCTATCTGAAATAGGAGCGACGAAAGTTGAACAAATGTGATAGAATTTTGCTGAATTCTTGTATTAACCAGAATGTAAAATGATCTAATCGGGTCTCTGTTTGCCCTACCCTAGAAGTTTAATAGTGCATTTTAGTCGCCATTTCATGCGCTTTGAGATCCGACTTAGCCCAATACGGTATCTGAAATAGGAGCGACGTAACTTGAACAAATGTGATAGAGTTACGCTGCATTCTTATATTAACCGTAACATAAAATGATCTAATCGGGTCTCTGTTTGCCTTATCCTAGAAGTCTTATAGTGCATTTCACTCGCCATTTCATGCGCTTAGAGAGGCCGCTTAGCCCAATACGCTATCTGAAATAGGAGCGACGTAAATTGCTCGAATGTGATAGAATTTCGCTCAAATCTTAAATTAACCATAATATAAAATGATCTAATCGGGTCTCTGTTTGCCCTACCCTAGAAGTTTAATAGTGCATTTTACTTGCCATTTCATGCGCTTTGAGATGCCGCTCAGCCCAATACGCTATCTGAAATATGAGCGACGCAAATTGAACAAATGTGATAGAATTTCGCTGAATTCTTATATTAACCATAATATAAAATGATCTAATCGGGTCTCTGTTCGCTCTACCCTAGAAGTTTAATAGTGCATTTTACTCGCCATTCCACGCGCATTAAGATGCCGCCTAGCACAGTACGCTATCTGAAGTAGGAGCGACGTAAGTTGAACAAATGTGATAGAATTTCGCAGAATTCTTATATTAACCAAAATATAAAATGATCTAATCTGGTCTCTGTTCGCCCTAGCCTAGAAGTTTGATAGTGCATTTTGTTCGCCATTTCATGCGCTTTGAGATGCCGCTTATCCCAATACGCTATCTGAAATATGAGCGACACGAATTGAACAAATGTGATAGAATTTCCCTGAAATCTTGTATTAAACAAAATATAAAATGATCTAATCGCGTCTCTGATTGCCCTATCATACAAGTTTAATAGTGCATTTTACTCGCCACTCCACGCGCTTTAGGATGCCGCCTAGCCCAGTACGCTATCTGAAATAGGAGCGACGTAACTTGAACAAATGTGATAGAATTTCCCTGAATTCTTATATTAACCTTAATGTAGAATGATCTAATCGGGTCTCTGTTCGCCCTACCCTAGAAGTTTAATAGTGCATTTCACTCGTCATTTCATGCGCTTTCAGTTGCCGCTTAGCCCAATACGCTATCTGAAATAGGAGCGACGTAAATTGAACAAATGTGATAGAATTTCCCTGAAATCTTATATTAAATAAAATATAAAATGATCTAATCGGGTCTCTGATTGCCCTATCATAGAAGTTTAGTGGTGCATTTTACTCGCCACTCCACGCGCTTTAAGATGCCGCCTAGCCCAGTACGCTATCTGAAATAGGAGCGACGTAACTTGAACAAATGTGATAGAATTACGCTGCATTCTTATATTAACCGTAATATAAAATGATCTAATCGGGTATCTGTTTGCCTTATCCTAGAAGTTTAATAGTGCATTAGACTCGCCATTTCATGCGCTTCGAGATGCCGCTTAGCTCAATACGCTATCTGAAATAGGAGCGACGAAAGTTGAACAAATGTGATAGAATTTTGCTGAATTATTTTATTAACCAGAATGTAAAATGATCTAATCTGGTCTCTGTTCGCCCTACCATAGAAGTCTTATAGTGCATTTCACTCGCCATTTCATGCGCTTTGAGATGCCGCTTAGCCCAATACGCTATCTGAAATAGGAGCGACCTAAATTGAACGAATGTGATAGAATTTTGCTGAATTCTTAAATTAACCATAATATAAAATGATGTAATCGGGTCTCTGCTTGCCCTACCCTAGAAGTTTAATAGTGCATTTTACTCGTCATTTCATGCGCTTTGAGATGCCGCTTTGCCCAATACGCTATCTGAAATAGGAGCGACGTAAATTGCACGAATGTGATAGAATTTCGCTCAATTCTTAAATTAACCATAATATAAAATGATCTAATCGGGTCTCTGTTTGCCCTACCCTAGAAGTTTAATAGTGCATTTTACTTGCCATTTCATGCGCTTTGAGATGCCGCTTAGCCCAATACGCTATCTGAAATATGAGCGACGCAAATTGAACAAATGTGATAGAATTTCGCTGAATTCTTATATTAACCATAATATAAAATGATCTAATCGGGTCTCTGTTCGCTCTACCCTAGAAGTTTAATAGTGCATTTCACTCGTCATTTCATGCGCTTTGAGATGACGCTTAACCCAATACGCTGTCTGAAATAGGAGCGACGTAAATTGAACAAATGTGATAGAATTTCGCTGAATTCTTATATTAACCAAAATATAAAATGATCTAATCTGTCTCTGTTTGCCCTACCCTAGAAGTTTAATCGTGCATTTTACACGCGATTTCATGCGCTTTGAGATGCCGCTTAGCCCAATACGCTATCTGAAAGAGAAGCGACGTAAATTCAACAAATGTGATAGAATCTTGTTGAATTCTTAAATTAACCATAATATAAAATGATCTAATCGGGTCTCTGTTTGCCCTACCCTAGGAGTTTAATAGTGCATTTTACTCGCCATTTCATGCGCTTTGAGATGCCGCTTAGCCCAATACGCTATCTGAAATAGGAGCGACGTAAACTGAACAAATGTGATAGAATTTCCCTGAAATCTTGTATTAAACAAAATATAAAATGATCTAATCGCGTCTCTGATTGCCCTATCATACAAGTTTAATAGTGCATTTTACTCGCCACTCCACGCGCTTTAGGATGCCGCCTAGCCCAGTACGCTATCCGAAATAGGAGCGACGTAAATTGAACAAATGTGATAGAATTTTGCTGAATTCTTAAATTAACCATAATATAAAATGATCTAATCGGGTCTCTGTTTGCCCTACCCTAGAAGTTTAATAGTGCATTTTATTTGCCATTTCATAGGCTTTGAGATGCCGCTTAACCCAATACGCTATCTGAAATAGGAGCGACGTAAATTGAACAAATGTGATAGAATTTCCCTGAAATCTTGTATTAAACAAAATATAAATGATCTAATCGCGTCTCTGATTGCCCTATCATACAAGTTTAATAGTGCATTTTACTCGCCACTCCACGCGCTTTAGGATGCCGCCTAGCCCAGTACGCTATCTGAAATAGGAGCGACGTAACTTGAACAAATGTGATAGAATTTCCCTGAAATCTTATATCAAATAAAATATAAAATGATCTAATCGGGTCTCTGTTTGCCCTACCCTAGGAGTTTAATAGTGCATTTTATTCGCCATTTCATGCGCTTTGAGATGCCGCTTAGCCCAATACGCTATCTGAAATATGAGCGACACGAATTGAACAAATGTGATAGAATTTCCCTGAAATCTTGTATTAAACAAAATATAAAATGATCTAATCGCGTCTCTGATTGCCCTATCATACAAGTTTAATAGTGCATTTTACTCGCCACTCCACGCGCTTTAGGATGCCGCCTAGCCCAGTACGCTATCCGAAATAGGAGCGACGTAAATTGAACAAATGTGATAGAATTTTGCTGAATTCTTAAATTAACCATAATATAAAATGATCTAATCGGGTCTCTGTTTGCCCTACCCTAGAAGTTTAATAGTGCATTTTATTTGCCATTTCATAGGCTTTGAGATGCCGCTTAACCCAATACGCTATCTGAAATAGGAGCGACGTAAATTGAACAAATGTGATAGAATTTCCCTGAAATCTTGTATTAAACAAAATATAAATGATCTAATCGCGTCTCTGATTGCCCTATCATACAAGTTTAATAGTGCATTTTACTCGCCACTCCACGCGCTTTAGGATGCCGCCTAGCCCAGTACGCTATCTGAAATAGGAGCGACGTAACTTGAACAAATGTGATAGAATTTCCCTGAAATCTTATATCAAATAAAATATAAAATGATCTAATCGGGTCTCTGTTTGCCCTACCCTAGGAGTTTAATAGTGCATTTTATTCGCCATTTCATGCGCTTTGAGATGCCGCTTAGCCCAATACGCTATCTGAAATAGGAGCAACGAAAGTTGAAGAAATGTGATAGAATTTCGCTGAATTATTTTATTAACCAGAATGTAAAATGATCTAATCGGGTCTCTGTTCGCCCTAGCCTAGAAGTTTAATACTGCATTTTACTCGACATTTCACGCGCTCTAAGATGCCGCTTAGCACAATACGCTATCTGAAATTGGAGCTACGTAAATTGAACAAACGTGATAGAATTGCGCAGAATTCTTATATTAACCATAATATAATATGTTCTATTCGGGTCTCTGACTGCCCTATCATAGGAGTTTAATAGTGCATTTTACTCGCCATTTCATGCGCTTTGAGATGCCGCTTAGCCCAACACGCTATCTGAAATATGAGCGACACGAATTGAACAAATGTGATAGAATTTCCCTGAAATCTTGTATTAAACAAAATATAAAATGATCTAATCGCGTCTCTGATTGCCCTATCATACAAGTTTAATAGTGCATTTTACTCGCCACTCCACGCGCTTTAGGATGCCGCCTAGCCCAGTACGCTATCCGAAATAGGAGCGACGTAAATTGAACAAATGTGATAGAATTTTGCTGAATTCTTAAATTAACCATAATATAAAATGATCTAATCGGGTCTCTGTTTGGCCTACCCTAGAAGTTTAATAGTGCATTTTACTCGCCATTTCATAGGCTTTGAGATGCCGCTTAACCCAATACGCTATCTGAAATAGGAGCGACGTAAATTGAACAAATGTGATAGAATTTCCCTGAAATCTTGTATTAAACAAAATATAAATGATCTAATCGCGTCTCTGATTGCCCTATCATACAAGTTTAATAGTGCATTTTACTCGCCACTCCACGCGCTTTAGGATGCCGCGTAGCCCAGTACGCTATCTGAAATAGGAGCGACGTAACTTGAACAAATGTGATAGAATTTCCCTGAAATCTTATATTAAATAAAATATAAAATGATCTAATCGGGTCTCTGTTTGCCCTACCCTAGGAGTTTAATAGTGCATTTTACTCGCCATTTCATGCGCTTTGAGATGCCGCTTAACCCAATACGCTATCTGAAATAGGAGCAACGAAAGTTGAAGAAATGTGATAGAATTTCGCTGAATTATTTTATTAACCAGAATGTAAAATGATCTAATCGGGTCTCTGTTCGCCCTAGCCTAGAAGTTTAATAGTGCATTTTATTCGCCATTTCATGCGCTTTGAGATGCCGCGTAGCCCAATACGCTATCTGAAATAGGAGCGACGAAAGTTGAACAAATGTGATAGAATTTTGCTGAATTCTTGTATTAACCAGAATGTAAAATGATCTAATCGGGTCTCTGTTTGCCCTACCCTAGAAGTTTAATAGTGCATTTTAGTCGCCATTTCATGCGCTTTGAGATCCGACTTAGCCCAATACGGTATCTGAAATACGAGCGACGTAAATTGAACAAATGTGATAGAATTTCGCTGAAATCTTATATTAATCAAAATATAAAATGATCTAATCGGGTCTCTGATTGCCCTATCATAGAAGATTAGTAGTGCATTTTACTCGCCATTCCACGCGCTTTAAGATGCCGCCTAGCCCAGTACGCTATCTGAAATAGGAGCGACGTAACTTGAACAAATGTGATAGAGTTACGCTGCATTCTTATATTAACCGTAATATAAAATGATCTAATCGGGTCTCTGTTTGCCTTATCCTAGAAGTTTAATAGCGCATTTTACTCGCCATTTCATGCGCTTTGAGATGCCGCTTAGCCCAATACGCTATCTGGAATAGGAGCGACGTAAATTGAACAAATGTGATAGAATTTTGCTGAATTATTTTATTAACCAGAATGTAAAATGATCTAATCTGGTCTCTGTTCGCCCTACCATAGAAGTCTTATAGTGCATTTCACTCGCCATTTCATGCGCTTAGAGAGGCCGCTTAGCCCAATACGCTATCTGAAATATGAGCGACGCAAATTGAACAAATGTGATAGAATTTCGCTGAATTCTTATATTAACCATAATATAAAATGATCTAATCGGGTCTCTGTTCGCTCTACCCTAGAAGTTTAATAGTGCATTTCACCCGTCATTTCATGCGCTTTGAGATGACGCTTAACCCAATACGCTATCTGAAATAGGAGCGACGAAAGTTGAACAAATGTGATAGAATTTTGATGAATTCTTAAATTAACCATAGTACAAAATGATTTAATCGGGACTCTGTTTGCCCTACCCTAGAAGTTTAATAGTGCATTTTGCTCGCCATTTCATGCGCTTTGAGATGCCGCTTAGCCCAATACGCTATTTGAAATAGGAGCGACGTAAGTTGAACAAATGTGATAGAATGTCGCTGAATTCTTATATTAACCGTAATATAAAATGATCTAATCGGGTCTCTGTTTGCCTTATCCTAGAAGTTTAATAGTGCATTTTACTCGCCATTCCACGCGCATTAAGATGCCGCCTACCCCAGTACGCTACCTGAAATAGGAGCGACGTAAGTTGAACAAATGTGATAGAATTACGCTGAATTCTTATATTAACCGTAATATAAAATGATCTAATCGGGTCTCTGTTTGCCTTATCCTAGAAGTTTGATAGTGCATTTTACTCGCCATTTCATGCGCTTTGAGATGCCGCTTAGCCCAATACGCTATCTGAAATAGGAGCGACGTAAATTGAACAAATGTGATAGAATTTTGCTGAATGCTTAAATTAACCACAATATAAAATGATCTAATCGGGTCTCTGTTTGCCCTACCCTAGTAGTTTAATTGTGCATTTTACTCGCCATTTCATGCGCTTTGAGATGCCGCTTATCCCAATACGCTATCTGAAATAGGAGCGACGTAAGTTGAACAAATGTGATAGAATTTCGCTGAATTCTTATATTAACCAAAATATAAAATGATCTAATCGGGTCTCTGTTTGCCTTATCCTAGAAGTTTAGTATTGCATTTTACTCGCCATTTCATGAGCTTTAAGGTGCCGTCTAACCCAATCTGCTATCTGAAATTGGAGCTACGTAAATTGAACGAATGTGACAGAGTTACGCAGAATTCTTATATTACGCATAATATAAAATGATCTAATCGGGTCTCTGTTTGCCCTACCCTAGAAGTTTAATAGTGCATATTACTCGACATTCCACGCGCTTTAAGATGCCGGCTAGACCAATGCGCTTTCTGAAATAGGGGCGACGTGATTTGGATAAATGTGATAGAGCTACGCTGAATTCTTAAATTGACCGTAATATAAAATGATCTAATCGGTTCTCTGATTGCCCTATCCTAGAAGTTTAGTAGAGCATTTTACTCGACATTTCGTGCGCTTTAATATTCCGCTTAGCCCAATACGCTACCAGAAATAGGATCGACGTAAATTGAACAAACGTGATAGAATTACGCTGAATTCTTAAATTAACCATAATATAAAATGATCTAAGCAGGTCTCTGTTTGCCCTACCCTAGAAGTTTAATAGTGAATTTTACTCGACATTTCATGCGCTTTATGATTCCGCTTAGCCCAATACGCTACCTGTAATAGGATCAACGTAAATTGAACAAATGTGATAGAGTTACGCAGAATTCTTATATTAACCATAATATAAGATGATCTAATCGGGTCTCTGATTGCCCTATTTTAGAAGTTTAATAGTGCATTTTACTCGTCATTTCATGCGCTTTAAGGTGCCGCCGATCCCAATACGCTATCTGAAATTGGAGCTACGTAAATTGACCAAATGTGATAGAGTTACGACGAATTCTTAAATTAACCATAGTATAAGATGATCTAATCGGGTCTCTGATTGCCCTATCATAGAAGTTTAACAGTGCATTTTGTTTGGCATTTCATGCGCTTTAAGGTGCCGCTTAGCCCAATCCGCTATCTGAAATTGGAGCTGCGTAAATTGAACAAATGTGAGAGAATTCCGCAGAATTCCCATATTAACCATAATATAGAATGACCTAATCTGGTCTCTGAATGCCCTATCATAGAATTCTAATAGTGCATTTTACTCGCCATTTCATGCGCTTTAAGGTGCCGGTTAGCACAATACGCTATCTGAAATAGGAGCGACGTAAATTGAACAAATGTGATAGAATTTCGTTGAATCCTTATATTAACCATAATATAAAATGATCTAGTCGGGTCCCTTTTTGCCCTACCCTAGAAGTTTAATTGTGCATTTTACTCGACATTTCATGCCCTTTAAGGTGCCATCTAGCCCAATACGCTCTCTGAAATAGGAGCGACATAAATTGAACAAATGTGTAAGAATTACGCAGAATTCTTAAATTAACCATAATATAATACGATCTATTCGGGTCTCTGATTGCCCTATCATAGAAGTTTAGTAGTGCTTGTTACTCGTCATTTCATGCGCTTTAAGGAGCCGCGTGGCCCAATACGCTATCTGAAATAGGAGCGATATAAATTGAACAAATGTGACAAAATTACGTTGAATGCTTATATTAACCATAATTTGAAATGATCTAATCGGGTCTCTGATTGCCCTATCATAGAAGTTTAATAATGCATTTTTCTCGCCAATTCATGCGCTTTAAGATGCCGACTAGCCCAATACGCTATCTGAAATTGGAGCTACGTAAATTGAACAAACGTGATAGAATTACGCAGAATTATTATATTAATCAAAACATAAGATGACCTTATCGGGTCTCTGATTGCCCTATCCTAGAAGTTTGGTAGTGAATTTTAGTCGACATTTCATGCGCTTTAAGACGCCGCTTAGCCCAATACGCTACCTGAAGTAGGAGCGACATAAATTCAACAAATGTGATAGAATTACGCAGAATTCTTATATTAACCATAATATAATACGATCTATTCGGGTCTCTGATTGGCCTATCATAGTAGTTCAATACTGCATTTGCTCGTCATTTCATACGCTTTAAGGTGCCGCCTAGCCCAATACACTATCTGAAATAGGAGCGACATAAATTGAACAAATGTGATAGAATTACGCAGAATTCTTATATTAACCATAATATAAAATGATCTAATCGGGTTTCTGTTAGCCCTATCCGAGAAGTTTGGTAGTGCATTTTACTCGACATTTCATGCGCCTTAAGATGCCGCTTAGCCCAATCCGCAATCTGAAATTGGAGCTACCTAAATTGAACAAATGTGACAGAGTTACGCAGAATTCTTATATTAACCATAATATAAAATGATCTAATCGGGTCTCTGATTGCCCTATCCTAGAAGTGTAGTAGTGCATTTTACTCCACATTTCATGCGCTTTAAGATGCCGCTTAGGCCAATATGCTATCTGTAATTGGAGCTACGTAAATTGAACAAACGTGATAGAATTACGCAGAATTCTTGTATTAACCATAATATATTACGATCTATTTGGGTCTCTGATTGCCCTATCATAGAAGTTTAATAGTGCATTTTACAAGTCATTTCATGCGCTTTAAGGTGCCGCCAGGCCCAATCCGCTATCTGAAATAGGCGCGATATAAATTGAACAAATGTGATAAAATTACGGTGAATTCTTATATTAAAAAAAATATAAAATGATCTAATCGGGTCTCTGATTGCCCTATCATAGAAGTTTAATAGTGCATTTTACTCAACGCTTCATGCACTTTAAGATTCCACCTAGAACAATACGCTATCTGAAATAGGGGCGACGTAAATTTAACAAATGTGATAAAATTACGCCGAATTCTTATATTAATAATAATATAAAATGATCTAATCGGGTCTCTGATTGCCCTATCATAGAAGTTTCATAGTGCATTTTACTCGTCATTTCATGCGCTTTAAGGTGCCGCTTAGCCCAATACGCTATCTGAAATAGGAACGACGTAAATTGAACAAATGTGATAAAATTACGTTGAATTCTTATATTAACAATAATATAAAATGATCTAATCGGGTCTCTGATTGGCCTGCCCGAGAAGTTCAGTAGTGCATTTTACTCGTCATTTCATGCGCTTTAAGGTGCCGCGTAGTCCAATACGCTATCTGAAGTTGGAGCGACATAAATTGAACGAATGTGATAAAATTACGTTGAATTCTTATATTAACAATATTATAAAATGATCTAATCGGTTCTCTGATTGCCCCATCATAGAAGTTTAATAGTGCATTGTACTCGTCAGTTCTTGCGCTTTAAGGTGCCGCTTAGCCCAATACGCTATCTGAAATAGGAGCGACGTAAATTGAACAAATGTGATACAATTACGCTGCATTCTTATATTAATCATAATGAGGTGTATGGTGTGCGTAATGGATAACTCCGATTTGCGTTACACGCTCAATTTATTTACAATTAATATAACAGAATAAGAACAGGTATTGTCTGCGTCGCACGGTCGTACACGTGGTGAGTCGCAAGAGGTTCTGCCTGGTGTTCTCGTATGGTGACCGCGGCGCGCGGTCGGAAAACAACAGAAAAAACTCGTCGCGCAATCGGCAACCGTCGTCCGTTGCCGGTCTACGACGCGCCTGTGTTCGTACACTTTTAAAGAAAGATAGACCGTAAGCATTTAAAGAAAAGAAACTAAGCGAGGGTAATATCTCGATCTTTCACGGCAGGGATGTGGTAGCAGTGCCGTAGCTGCTACATCACCCCCCTGCCAGTGATTTACCTAATCACGAAAATCCAGCTTGAAATCTGTCGAGAAATCGTACTCGCCTACCTGCGCGGGTGGTAAATTGTGGTGTTACAATATCGCGAGATACATTTGGTTCTGTGTCGGAATTATTACAATTTTTATGTGTTAAATGATCACTTACAATATACGCGGGTTTTAACCTCTCGATTGAAATTGTGACATGTTTTCCTTGACGGTCTATTAGAAAGGTTTTATGTCCGCGGCTAATGACACGATATGGTCCATCATAAGGTTGTTGTAGAATGCCTTTCGATGCGTCGTGTCGTACGAAAACATGCTCGGAACTGGCAAGGTCTTTGTACACGAAGGTCCGCCGTGACCCATGGTGAGAACCTGCGACTGGGCTCAGATCCTGGAAATGTTGTCGCAGTTCCTTTACAAATGAAGTTGCGTCAGTGTCAGCTTCACCTGGACGCGGAGACAGGAATTCTCCAGGAAGTCGCAATGGTTCGCCGTACACCAACTCTGCCGTCGTTGCTTTTAAATCTTCCCTCCAGGCTGAACGAATACCCAGCAACGTGGTGGGAAGAATCTCTGTCCAACGTTGATTTTCATGGCAACGTATGGCTGCCTTTAACTGACGGTGGAACCTTTCCACCATCCCATTAGCCGCCGGGTGATATGCCGTAGTTCTTAGATGTCTGCTACCTGTTAACACACTTAATTGTTTAAAAAGATTGGACTCAAATTGTCTACCTTGGTCCGTGGTGATCCTTAGCGGCGTTCCAAACCGAACAATCCACCCCTCGTAAAAGGCTCGAGCTACTGTGGCTGCTTCCTGGTCGCGGAGAGGTATTGCCTCAGGCCAGCGCGTAAAGCGATCCACGCAGGTAAGGCAATATCTGTATCCTTCGGAGACAGGTAGGATGACAATGTCCAAATGAACATGTTCGAACCTCGCCGATGGTCGCGAAAAAGAACCGAGGGGTGCTGATACGTGCCTGGTGATCTTGGAGCGTTGACATTGGATACAGTTCCGGGCCCATCTTCTGCAGTCTGTTTTGATCGATGGCCAAACGTACCTTTGCGTGATCAGTTTGACAGTGGCGTTGATTCCTGGATGCGATATTTTGTGTAGTGCGTTGAATGCAGTTTGACGAAACGATTTTGTGAGGAAAGGGCGAACGGTGTCTGTAGATATGTCACAGTAAATTTGTTGTGTACTTCCAGGAATGGATATGCGTTTTAAATTCAAACCGGTGTTGCCTTGTAAGTACGTCAGTAATTCCTCGTCTTCTTCTTGCGATTTGGCCAGCATTTCAAAATCCAAAGTCTCTTCGATTTCGTCCACTCTTGACAACGCATCGGCGACAACGTTATCTCGACCTGCTACGTGGCGGATGTCCGTTGAGAATTCACTAATGAAGCTGAGATATCGAAATTGTCTTGGGGTGAATTTTTCTGGTTTCTGTTGGAAAGCGTAAATGATTGGTTTATGGTCTGTGAAGATAGTGAAAGTTCTTCCCTCGATCATATGACGGAAATATTTGACTGCGAGGTAGATAGCGAGTAATTCTCTGTCGTATGTAGCGTATTTCTGTTCCGTTGAGCTGAGTTTTTTTGAAAAGAAACCCAGTGGTTCCCAATTATCACCGATGCGTTGTTGAAGCGCGGCGCCAACAGCAGAATTCGAGGCGTCGCATATGATGGCCAATGGTGCGTCGATTTCAGGGTGTGTTAGTAGAGTAGCCTCTACTAACGCCTTTTTAGAGTCTTCAAATGCTGCGGTGGCGTCTGGTGTCCAATTTACAGGTGCGCTGCCTTTTATATTGTCCGCCAGCATGTCGTTCAGAGGTGCATGTACCTGTGCGGCTTTAGGTATGAAACGTCTATAAAAATTTACCATACCTAAAAACTGCCGTAATTGTTTCGCTGTGGTCGGCCGTGGATACTTTAAAATGGCCTCAACCTTTTCGGTGGATGGTCGGGTGCCTGATTCCGACACCAGGTAGCCTAAAAATTTTAACTCCGTCCTTCCGAAGATACATTTTGCCGTATTTATCACGATACCGTATTGTTTTAGCCGTTCAAAAACTATCTTGAGGTGTTGAAGGTGTTCCTCTTCGGATGTTGAAGCCACCAGTATGTCGTCAATGTATGCGAAACAAAAGTTCAAACCTCGCAACGCTTCATCGATAAAGCGCTGAAAGGTTTGAGCCGCGTTGCGTAACCCAAACGACATGAACGGAAATTCGAATAATCCGAAAGGAGTGGTAATAGCTGTCTTCGGAATATCTTCGGGTGCAACGGGGATTTGGTTGTAAGCTCGAACGAGATCAATGGTAGAAAAAATTTTCTTACCCCGCAAAGTTTGTGTAAAATCTTCAATATGCCTGACGGGATATCGGTCCGGCAAGGTCCTGGCGTTGAGAGCACGATAATCGCCACATGGTCTCCATTCGTCACTTCCTTTTTTGGGTACCATGTGCAAAGGTGACGACCAGCTACTCTCCGACGGTCGGGTTGTTCCTAATCGCGACATGGTTTCAAATTCCTTTTTGGCTGCCTGTAGTCTACCTGGTGCAAGACGCCGTGGTTTGCAGGTAACAGGTGGACCTGGTGCAGTACGAATGTGGTGCATCGTGCTGTGTTTTGGTTCGGAAGGTGTTCCTTCCGGTTTCGTAATTTCGGGAAATCGCTGGAGTAGAACATGATAAGCGGATTCCCCGAAGACTGTTTTGATGCTCAGGACGGCTTCGCGGGCAGGCATTCCTCGTGTCGAGAGAGACGTCACTTGATCTAAGAGACGGCGATTGCGAACGTCTACCATTAGTCCGAAGTGAGCGAGGAAATCGACCCCGATTATGGGCCTGGAGACGTCGGCGATTACGAATCTCCATGTGAAAACCCGACGTAACCCTAAATTGAGAGTTAAAGTCGTAGTCCCGTACGTTGCGATGGTGGTGCCATTTGCTGCGGAAAGCTCGTAGGATGATTTTTCGCGCCGTCCTCGGATCATTGCTCGTGGAAAGACACAGAGGTCGGCGCCTGTGTCGACCAAAAATTGCGTCTTCGTGTCGTGATCGATGACGAAGAGACGGCGTAAAGTCGGGCTGGGGTCGCTAGCCGTCGTTAACGACTGCCCGGAATGTTTCCCGCCTGGAAGGTGCACGGCTTAATGCAGTCCCTTGCGTCGGTACCGAAACTCCAGTGGTACCAGCAAATTCCATCCTTGCCATGTGTGCGCTTCCTCGATCGAGATCCGGAACGGCTCCGAGGACGTGAACGGGATCGAGGCTCCCTATCTCTCCGCGAGGTACGATCGCTCGTCATTTCTTGACGAAGCGCCGCTATTTCTTCTCGTAGCGACAGAGCGAGCTGCGACATTTTCAGTTGCAATAAAGCCTCGAGGGACCTACCTGCGTCGATTTCCTGCGGCGCCGGGGGTGACGCTTCGGCAATTTGATGGCGATGAGGCCTGGCATCGGTGATAGCGTCCGCCAGCTCGGCCACTTTGTCCAGTTCCGTGTCCTTCTGCGTGGCTAAAATTACCTGCGTGCTCGTCGGTAACCTCCCTAGCCAAAGGGTTCGCAATAAGGCGTCTGATACTTGCGTCCCGGCTAGGCTGCGCAGATGCCTCAAAAATTGCGAAGGTTTCCGATCGCCGATTTCCTCATGCTCCAGGAGGCGTCGCGTCTTCTGCTCTTGAGACACGCTCAAACGTCGGATCAGCTCGGTTTTTAGTTTTTCATACTGACCGGTCGCTGGCGGGTTCATTATTATGTCTCGAACCTCTGTGGCGTAACGTGGATCCAGGGCACTCAGGATATACCCGAACCTGGTGCTGTCGGTGGTCACTCCGGATACCTCGAAACTCCTTTCCACCATGCTGAACCACATTTCCGGATCGCTAGGACAAAAATCCGGTATACGAACGGCGACTCTTTCTATCGACGCTCTGTTCGTGGAGGCGTTGGCAGGGATATCCGCGTTCATGGCTGTATTGCTGCTTCAGCGGAGAGATCACTTACACTTTTAGCAGTTCTGCGCGAATTACACTATTGTATAAAAAGTTCACGGAAGTCTTTGAAGAAATACGGTCGATGGAGAAAAAAAAAAAAATTTTGTCTTGTCACGATCACGATCACGATCACAATCACTTCACGATCACGTCGCGATCACGTCGGGGTCACCAATAATTGAGGTGTATGGTGTGCGTAATGGATAACTCCGATTTGCGTTACACGCTCAATTTATTTACAATTAATATAACAGAATAAGAACAGGTATTGTCTGCGTCGCACGGTCGTACACGTGGTGAGTCGCAAGAGGTTCTGCCTGGTGTTCTCGTATGGTGACCGCGGCGCGCGGTCGGAAAACAACAGAAAAAACTCGTCGCGCAATCGGCAACCGTCGTCCGTTGCCGGTCTACGACGCGCCTGTGTTGGTACACTTTTAAAGAAAGATAGACCGTAAGCATTTAAAGAAAAGAAACTAAGCGAGGGTAATATCTCGATCTTTCACGGCAGGGATGTGGTAGCAGTGCCGTAGCTGCTACAATAATATAAGTTCACATAATCGGGTCTCTGATTGCTCTATCCGTGAAGTTTAGTAGTGCATTTTGCTCGACTTTCATGCCGTTTAATGTGCCGCTTAGCCCGATACGCTATCTGAAATAGGAGCGACGTAAATGGAAACAAATGTGATAGAATTACGCAGAATTCTTATATTAACCATAATATAAAATGATCTAATCGGGTCTCTGTTTGCCCTACCCTAGAACTTTAATAGAGCATTTTACTCGACATTTCATGTGCATTGAGATGCCGCTTAGCCCAATACGCTATCTGAAATAGGAGCTACGTAAATTGAACAAATGTGATAGAATTCCGCTGAATTCTTAAATTAACCATAATATAAAATGATCTAATCGTGTCTCTGTTTGCCCTACCCTAGAAGTTTAATAGTGCATTTTACTCGCCATTTCATGCGCTCTGAGATGCCGCGTAGCCCAATACGCTATCTGAAATAGGAGCGACGTAAGTTGAACAAATATGATAGAATTTCGCTGAATTCTTTTATTAACCATAATGTAAAATGATCGAATCGCGTCTCTGCTCGCCCTAGCCTAGAAGTTTAATAGTGCATTTTATTCGTCATTTCATGCGCTTTAAGGTGCCGGTTAGAACAATACGCTATCTGAAATAGGAGCGACGTAAATTGAACAAATGTGATAGAATTTCGTTGAATCCTTATATTAACCATAATATAAAATGATCTAGTCGGGTCCCTTTTTGCCCTACCCTAGAAGTTTAATTGTGCATTTTACTCGACATTTCATGCCCTTTAAGGTGCCATCTAGCCCAATACGCTCTCTGAAATAGGAGCGACATAAATTGAACAAATGTGTAAGAATTACGCAGAATTCTTAAATTAACCATAATATAATACGATCTATTCGGGTCTCTGATTGCCCTATCATAGAAGTTTAGTAGTGCTTGTTACTCGTCATTTCATGCGCTTTAAGGAGCCGCGTGGCCCAATACGCTATCTGAAATAGGAGCGATATAAATTGAACAAATGTGGTAAAATTACGCAGAATTCTTATATTAACCATAATTTGAAATGATCTAATCGGGTCTCTGATTGCCCTATCATAGAAGTTTAATAATGCATTTTTCTCGACAATTCATGCGCTTTAAGATGCCGACTAGCCCAATACGCTATCTGAAATTGGAGCTACGTAAATTGAACAAACGTGATAGAATTACGCAGAATTATTATATTAATCAAAACATAAGATGACCTTATCGGGTCTCTGATTGCCCTATCCTAGAAGTTTGGTAGTGAATTTTAGTCGACATTTCATGCGCTTTAAGACGCCGCTTAGCCCAATACGCTACCTGAAGTAGGAGCGACATAAATTCAACAAATGTGATAGAATTACGCAGAATTCTTATATTAACCATAATATAATACGATCTATTCGGGTCTCTGATTGGCCTATCATAGTAGTTCAATACTGCATTTTCTCGTCATTTCATACGCTTTAAGGTGCCGCCTAGCCCAATACACTATCTGAAATAGGAGCGACATAAATTGAACAAATGTGATAGAATTACGCAGAATTCTTATATTAACCATAATATAAAATGATCTAATCGGGTTTCTGTTAGCCCTATCCGAGAAGTTTGGTAGTGCATTTTACTCGACATTTCATGCGCCTTAAGATGCCGCTTAGCCCAATCCGCAATCTGAAATTGGAGCTACCTAAATTGAACAAATGTGACAGAGTTACGCAGAATTCTTATATTAACCATAATATAAAATGATCTAATCGGGTCTCTGATTGCCCTATCCTAGAAGTGTAGTAGTGCATTTTACTCCACATTTCATGCGCTTTAAGATGCCGCTTAGGCCAATATGCTATCTGTAATTGGAGCTACGTAAATTGAACAAACGTGATAGAATTACGCAGAATTCTTGTATTAACCATAATATATTACGATCTATTTGGGTCTCTGATTGCCCTATCATAGAAGTTTAATAGTGCATTTTACAAGTCATTTCATGCGCTTTAAGGTGCCGCCAGGCCCAATCCGCTATCTGAAATAGGCGCGATATAAATTGAACAAATGTGATAAAATTACGGTGAATTCTTATATTAAAAAAAATATAAAATGATCTAATCGGGTCTCTGATTGCCCTATCATAGAAGTTTAATAGTGCATTTTACTCAGCGCTTCATGCACTTTAAGATTCCACCTAGAACAATACGCTATCTGAAATAGGGACGACGTAAATTTAACAAATGTGATAAAATTACGCCGAATTCTTATATTAATAATAATATAAAATGATCTAATCGGGTCTCTGATTGCCCTATCATAGAAGTTTCATAGTGCATTTTACTCGTCATTTCATGCGCTTTAAGGTGCCGCTTAGCCCAATACGCTATCTGAAATAGGAACGACGTAAATTGAACAAATGTGATAAAATTACGTTGAATTCTTATATTAACCATAATATAAAATGATCTAATCGGGTCTCTGTTTGCCCTACCCTAGAACTTTAATAGAGCATTATACTCGACATTTCATGTGCATCGAGATGCCGCTTAGCCCAATACGCTATCTGAAATAGGAGCTACGTAAATTGAACAAATGTGATAGAATTCCGCTGAATTCTTAAATTAACCATAATATAAAATGATCTAATCGTGTCTCTGTTTGCCCTACCCTAGAAGTTTAATAGTGCATTTTACTCGCCATTTCATGCGCTTTGAGATGCCGCGTAGCCCAATACGCTATCTGAAATAGGAGCGACGTAAGTTGAACAAATATGATAGAATTTCGCTGAATTCTTTTATTAACCATAATGTAAAATGATCGAATCGCGTCTCTGCTCGCCCTAGCCTAGAAGTTTAATAGTGCATCTTATTCGCCATTTCATGCGCTTTGAGATGCCGCTTAGCCCAATACGCTATCTGAAATAGGAGCGACGTAAATTGAACAAATGTGATAGAATTTCGCTGAATTCTTATATTAACCATAATATAAAATGATCTAATCGGGTCTCTGTTTGCCCTACCCTAGAACTTTAATAGAGCATTTTACTCGTCATTTCATGCGCTTTGAGATGCCCCTTAGCCCAATAAGCTATCTGAAATTGGAGCGACGTAAATTAAATAAACGTGATAGAATTTCGTTGGATTCTTATATTAACCATAATGTAAAATGATCTAATCGGGTCTCTGTTCGCCCTAGCCTAGAAGTTTAATAGTGCATTTTATTCGCCATTTCATGCGCTTTGAAATGCCGCTTAGCCCAATACGCTATCTGTAATGGGAGCGATGTAAATTGAACAAATGTGATAGAATTTTGCTGAATTCTTAAATTAACCATAATATAAAATGATCTAATCAGGTCTCTGTTTGCCCTACCCTAGAAGGTTAATATTGAATTTTACTCGCCACTCCATACGCTTTAAGATGCCGCCTCGCCCAATACGCTATCTGAAATAGGAGCGACGTAGAGTGAACAAATGTGATAGGATTACGCAGAATTCTTATATTATCCATATTATAGAATAATCTAATCGGGTCTCTGATTGCCCTATCATAGATGTTTAATAGTGCATTTTACTCGCCATTTCATGAGCTTTAAGGTGCTGTCTAACCCAATCTGCTATCTGAAATTGGAGCTACGTAAATTGAACAAATGTGACAGAGTTACGCAGAATTCTTATATTAACCATAATATAAAATGATCTAATCGGGTCTCTGTTTGCCCTATCATAGAAGTTTAACAGTGCATTTTGATTGGCATTTCATGCGCTTTAAGGTGCCGCTTAGCCCAATCCGCTATCTGAAATTGGAGCTGCGTAAATTGAACAAACGTAATAGAATTGCGCGGAATTCTTATATTAACCATAATATAAAATGATCTAATCGGGTCTGTGTTTGCCCTACCCTAGCAGTTTAATAGTGCATTTTACTCGACATTTCATGCGCTTTAAGATGCCACCCAGTCCAATACGCTATCTGTAACAGGGGCGACGTAAATTGAACAAATGTGATAAAATTACGTTGAATTCTTATATTAACTATAATATGAAATGATCTAATCGGGTCTCTGATTGCCCTATCATAGAAGTTTAATAGTGCATTATACACGCCATTCCACGCGCTGTAAGATAACGCCTAGCCCAGTACGCTATCTGAAATAGGGGCGATGTAAATTGAACAAATGTGATAGAATTTCGCTGAATTCTTATATTAACCTTAATGTAAAATGATCTAATCGGGTCTCTGTTTGCCATATCATAGAAGTTTAATGGTGCATTTTACACGGCATACCACGCGCTTTAAGATGCCGCCTAGCCCAGTTCGCAATCTGAAATAGGAACGACGTAAATTGAACAAATGTGATAGAATTTTGCTGAATTCTTAAATTAACCATAATATAAAATGTTCCAATCGTGTCTCTGTTTCCCCTACCCTAGAAGTTTAATAGAGCATTTTACTCGCCATTTCATGCGCTTTGAGATGCCGCTTAGCCCAATACGCTATCTGAAATAGGAGCGACGTAAACTGAACAAATGTGATAGAATTTTCCTGAAATCTTATATTAAACAAAATATAAAATGATCTAATCGGGTCTCTGATTGCCCTATCATAGAAGTCTAGAAGTGCACTTTACTCGCCCTTCCACGCGCTTTAAGATGCTGTCCAGCCCAGCACGCTATCTGAAATAGGAGCGACGTAAGTTGAACAAATGTGACAGAATTATGCTGAATTCTTATATTAACCGTAATATAGAATGATCTAATCGGGTCTCTGTTTGACTTACCCTAGAAGTTTAATAGTGCATTTTACTCGCCATTTCATGCGCTTTGAGATGCCGCTTAGCCCAATACGCTTTCCGAAATATGAGCGACGTAAATGTAACAAATGTGATAGAAGTACGCTGAATTATTATATTAACCGTAATATAAAATGATGTAATCGGGGCTCTGTTTGCCTTACCCTAGAAGTTTAATTGAGCATTTTACACACCATGTCATGCGCTTTGTGATCATTTGTGATAATATAAAATGATCTAATCGGGTCTCTGATTGCCCTATCCTAGAAGTGTATTAGTGCATTTTACTCCACATTTCATGCGCTTTAAGATGCCGCTTAGGCCAATATGCTATCTGTAATTGGAGCTACGTAAATTGAACAAACGTGATAGAATTACGCAGAATTCTTGTATTAACCATAATATATTACGATCTATTTGGGTCTCTGATTGCCCTATCATAGAAGTTTAATAGTGCATTTTACAAGTCATTTCATGCGCTTTAAGGTGCCGCCAGGCCCAATCCGCTATCTGAAATAGGCGCGATATAAATTGAACAAATGTGATAAAATTACGGTGAATTCTTATATTAAAAAAAATATAAAATGATCTAATCGGGTCTCTGATTGCCCTATCATAGAAGTTTAATAGTGCATTTTACTCAACGCTTCATGCACTTTAAGATTCCACCTAGAACAATACGCTATCTGAAATAGGGGCGACGTAAATTGAACAAATGTGATAAAATTTCGCCGAATTCTTATATTAACCATAATATAAGATGACCTAATCGGGTCTCTGTTTGCCCTACCCTAGAAGTTTAATAGTGCATTTTACTCGACGTTTCATGCGCTTTAAGATGCAACCTAGCCCAATACGCTGTCTGAAACAGGGGCGACGTAAATTTAACAAATGTGATAAAATTACGCCGAATTCTTATATTAATAATAATATAAAATGATCTAATCGGGTCTCTGATTGCCCTATCATAGAAGTTTCATAGTGCATTTTACTCGTCATTTCATGCGCTTTAAGGTGCCGCTTAGCCCGATACGCTATCTGAAATAGGAACGACGTAAATTGAACAAATGTGATAAAATTACGTTGAATTCTTATATTAACAATAATATAAAATGATCTAATCGGGTCTCTGATTGCACTATCATAGAAGTTTAATTGTGCATTTTACTCGTCATTTCATGCGCCCTAAGGTGCCGCTTAGCCCAATACGCTATCTGAAATAGGAACGACGTAAATTGAACAAATGTGATAGAATTTCGCTGAATTCTTATATTCACCATAATATAAGATGACCTAATCGGGTCTCTGATTGGCCTGCCCGTGAAGTTTAGTAGTGCATTTTACTCGTCATTTCATGCGCTTTAAGGTGCCGCGTAGTCCAATACGCTATCTGAAGTTGGAGCGACATAAATTGAACGAATGTGATAAAATTACGTTGAATTCTTATATTAACAATATTATAAAATGATCTAATCGGTTCTCTGATTGCCCCATCATAGAAGTTTAATAGTGCATTGTACTCGTCATTTCATGCGCTTTAAGGACCCGCTTAGACCAATACGCTATCTGAAATAGGAGCGACGTAAATTGAACAAATGTGATAAAATTTCACTGAATTCTTATATTAACCATAATTTAAAATGATCTGATCGGGTCTCTGATTGCCCTATCATAGAAGTTTAATAGTGAATTTTGCTCGGAATTTCATGCGCTTTAAGATACCAGACAGCCCAATACGCTATCTGAAATTGGAGCTACGTAAATTAAACAAACGTGATAGAATTACGCAGAATTCTTATATTAACCATAATATAATATGATCTATTCGGGTCTCTGATTGCCCTATCACCGAAGTTTAATAGTGCATTTTACTCGCCATTTCATGCGCTTTAAGTTGCTGCTTAGCCCAATACGATATCTGAAATAGGAGTCACGTATATTGAACAAAGGTGATAGAATTTCGCTGAATTCTTATATTAACCATAATATAAAATGATCTAATCGGGTCTCTGATTGCCCTATCATAGTAGTTTAATAGTGCATTTTACTCGTCATTTCATGCGCTTTAAGGTGCCGGTTAGCACAATACGCTATCTGAAGTAGGAGCGACGTAAATTGAACAAATGTGATAGAATTTCGTTGAATCCTTATATTAACCATAATATAAAATGATCTAGTCGGGTCCCTTTTTGCCCTACCCTAGAAGTTTAATAGTGCATTTTACTCGACATTTCATGCGCTTTAAGGTGCCATCTAGCCCAATACGCTCTCTGAAATAGGAGCGACATAAATTGAACAAATGTGTAAGAATTACGCAGAATTCTTAAATTAACCATAATATAATACGATCTATTCGGGTCTCTGATTTCCCTTTCATAGAAGTTTAGTAGTGCTTGTTACTCGTCATTTCATGCGCTTTAAGGTGCCGCGTGGTCCAATACGCTATCTGAAATAGGAGCGATATAAATTGAACAAATGTGATAAAATTACGCAGAATTCTTATATTAACCATAATTTGAAATGATCTAATCGGGTCTCTGATTGCCCTATCATAGAAGTTTAATAATGCATTTTTCTCGTCAATTCATGCGCTTTAAGACGCCGACTAGCCCAATACGCTACCTGAAGTAGGAGCGACATAAATTCAACAAATGTGATAGAATTACGCAGAATTCTTATATTAACCATAATATAATACGATCTATTCGGGTCTCTGATTGCACTATCATCGAAGTGTAATAGTGCATTCTACTCGCCATTTCATGCGCTGTAAGATGCCGCTTAGCCCAATACGCTATCTGAAATAGGAGCGACGTAAATTGAACAAATGTGAGAGAATTCCGCAGAATTCCCATATTAACCATAATATAGAATGATCTAATCTGGTCTCTGATTGCCCTATCATAGAATTCTAATAGTGCATTTTACTCGGCAGTCCATGCGCTTTAAGATACCGTATATGCCAATACGCTATCTGAAATAGGAGCGACGTTAATTGAACAAACGCGATAGAATTACGCTGAATGCTTATATTAATCATAATATAAGATGACCTAATCGGGTCTCTGATTGCCCTATCCTAGAAGTTTAGTAGTCCATTTTACTCGACATTTCATGCGCTTTAAGATGCCGCCTAGCCCAATACGCTATCTGAAATTGGAGCTACGTAAATTGAACGAACGTGATAGAATTACGCAGAATTCTTATATTAACCATAATATAAGATGATCTAATCAGGTCTCTGATTGCCCCATCAAAGAAGTTTAATAGTGCATTTTACTCGACATTTCATGCGCTTTAAGGTGCCGCCTAGCCCAATACGCTATCTGAAATAGGAGCGATATAAATTGAACAAATGTGATAAAATTACGTTGAATTC
>CAKAJE020001061.1:0-35382 GCA_916610135.2 Macropis europaea | reverse complement strand
ATTTTACATTACGGTTAACATAAGAATTCTGCGTAATTTCTATCACATTTGTTCAATTTACGTCGCTCCTATTTCAGATAGCGTATTGGGCTAAGCGGCATCTCAAAGCGCATGAAATGGCGAGTAAATTGCACTGTTAAACTTGTAGGGTAGAGCAAACAGAGACCCGATTAGATCATTTTATATTACGGTTAATATAAGAATTCAGCGAAATTCTATCACATTTGTTCAATTCACGTCGCTCCTATTTCAGATAGCGTATTGGGCTAAGCGGCATCTCAAAGCGCATGAAATGGCGAGTAAAATGCACTGTTAAACTTCTAGGGTAGGGCAAACAGAGACCCGATTAGATCATTTTATATTACGGTTAATATAAGAATTCAGCGAAATTCTATCACATTTGTTCAATTCACGTCGCTCCTATTTCAGATAGCGTATTGGGCTAAGCGGCATTTCAAAGCGCATGAAATGGCGAGTAAAATGCACTGTTAAACTTCTAGGGTAGGGCAAACAGAGACCCGATTAGATCATTTTATATTACTGTTAATATAAGAATTCAGCGAAATTCTATCACATTTGTTCAATTTACGTCGCTCCTATTTCAGATAGCGTATTGGGCTAAGCGGCATCTCAAAGCGCATGAAATGGCGAGTAAAATGCACTATTAAACTTCTAGGGGACGGCAAACAGAGACCTGATTCGATCATTTTATATTACGGTTAATATAAGAATTCTGCGTAATTCTATCACATTTGTTCAATTTACGTCGTGCCTATTTCAGATATCGTATTGGGCTAAGCGGCATATCAAAGCGCATGAAATAGAGAGTAAATGCACTATTAAACTTCTACGGTAGGGCAAACAGACACCCGATTAGATCATTTTATATTATGGTTAATTTAAGAGTTCAGCGAAATTTTATCACATTTGTTCAATTTACGTCGCTCCTATGTCAGATAGCGTACTGGACTAGGCGGCATCTTAAAGCGCGTGGAATGGCGAGTAAAATGCACTATTAAACTTCTATGATAGGGCAATCAGAGACCCGATTAGATCATTTTATATTTTGTTTAATATAAGAATTCAGCGAAATTCTATCACATTTGTTCAATTTACGTCGCTCCTATTTCAGATAGCGGATTGGACTGAGCGCACTCTGAATGCGCATGAAATGGCGAGTAAAATGCACTATTAAACTTCTACGGTAGGGCAAACAGACACCCGATTAGATCATTTTATATTATGGTTAAATTAAGAATTCAGCGAAATTCTATCACATTTGTTCAATTTACGTCGCTCCTATTTCAGATAGCGTATTGGGCTAAGCGGCATCCGAAAGCGCATGAAATGGCGAGTAAAATGCACTGTTAAACTTCTAGGGTAGGGCAAACAGACACGCGAATAGATCATTTTATATTGCGGTTAATATAAGAATTCAGCGTAATTCTATCACATTTGTTCAATTTACGTCGCTCCTATTTCAGATAGCGTATTGCGCTAAGCGGCATCTCAAAGCGCATGAAATGGCGAGTAAAATGCACTATTAAACTTCTAGGGGAAGGCAAACAGAGACCTGATTAGATCATTTTACATTACGGTTAACATAAGAATTCTGCGTAATTCTATCACATTTGTTCAATTTACGTCGCTCCTATTTCAGATAGCGTATTGGGCTAAGCGGCATATCAAAGCGCATGAAATAGAGAGTAAAATGCACTATTAAACTCCTACGGTAGGGCAAACAGGCACCCGATTAGATCATTTTATATTATGGTTAATTTAAGAATTCAGCGAAATTTTATCACATTTGTTCAAATTACGTCGCTCCTATTTCAGATAGCGTATTGGGCTAAGCGGCATCTCAAAGCGCATGAAATGGCGAGTAAAATGCACTATTAAACTTCTAGGGTAGGGAAAACAGACACCCGATTAGATCATTTTATCTTATGGTTAATTTAAGTATTCAGCGGAATTCTATCACATTTGTTCAATTTACGTCTCTCTAATTTCAGATAGCGTATAGCGCTATGCGGCATCTCAAAGCGCATGAAATGGCGAGCAAAATGCACTATTAAACTTCTAGGGTAGAGCAAGCAGAGACCCGATTAGATCATTTTATATTATGGTTAATTTAAGAATTCAGCGAAATTCTATCACATTTGTTCAATTTACGTCGCTCATATTTCAGATAGCGTATTGGGCTAAGCAGCATCTCAAAGCGCATGGAATGGCGAGTAAAATGCACTATTAATCTTCTGGGGGAAGGCAAACAGAGACCTGATTAGATCATTTTACATTACGGTTAACATAAGAATTCTGCGTAATTCTATCACATTTGTTCTATTTACGTCGCTCCTATTTCAGATAGCGTATTGGGCTAAGCGGCATCTCAAAGCGCATGAAATGGCGAGTAAATTGCACTGTTAAACTTGTAGGGTAGAGCAAACAGAGACCCGATTAGATCATTTTATATTACGGTTAATATAAGAATTCAGCGAAATTCTATCACATTTGTTCAATTCACGTCGCTCCTATTTCAGATAGCGTATTGGGCTAAGCGGCATCTCAAAGCGCATGAAATGGCGAGTAAAATGCACTGTTAAACTTCTAGGGTAGGGCAAACAGAGACCCGATTAGATCATTTTATATTACTGTTAATATAAGAATTCAGCGAAATTCTATCACATTTGTTCAATTTACGTCGCTCCTATTTCAGATAGCGGATTGGACTGAGCGCACTCTGAATGCGCATGAAATGGCGAGTAAAATGCACTATTAAACTTCTACGGTAGGGCAAACAGACACCCGATTAGATCATTTTATATTATGGTTAATATAAGAATTCTGCGTAATTCTATCACATTTGTTCAATTTACGTCGTGCCTATTTCAGATATCGTATTGGGCTAAGCGGCATATCAAAGCGCATGAAATAGAGAGTAAAATGCACTATTAAACTTCTACGGTAGGGCAAACAGACACCCGATTAGATCATTTTATATTATGGTTAATTTAAGAGTTCAGCGAAATTTTATCACATTTGTTCAATTTACGTCGTTCCTATGTCAGATAGCGTACTGGACTAGGCGGCATCTTAAAGCGCGTGGAATGGCGAGTAAAATGCACTATTAAACTTCTATGATAGGGCAATCAGAGACCCGATTAGATCAATTTATATATTGTTTAATATAAGAATTCAGCGAAATTCTATCACATTTGTTCAATTTACGTCGCTCCTATTTCAGATAGCGGATTGGGCTGAGCGCACTCTGAAAGCGCATGAAATGGCGAGTAAAATGCACTATTAGCCTTCCAGGGTAGGGTAAACAGACACCCGATTAGATCATTTTACATTATGGTTGATATAACAATTCAACGAAATTCTATCACATTTGTTCAATATACGTCGCTCCTATTTCAGATTAGCGTTTTGTGCTAAGCAGTATCTCAAAGCACATGAAATGGCGAGTAAAATGCACTATTAAACTTCTAGGGTTAGACAAACAGAGACCCGATTAGATCGTTTTATATTACGGTTAATATAAGAATTCAGCGAAATTCTATCACATTTGTTCAATTTACGTCGCTCCTATTTCAGATAGCGTATTGTGCTAAGCAGTATCTCAAAGCACATGAAATGGCGAGTAAAATGCACTATTAAACTTCTAGGGTTAGGCAAACAGAGACCCGATTAGATCATTATATATTAAGGTTAATATAAGAATTCAGCGTAATTCTATCACATTTGTTCAATTTACGTCGCTCCTATTTCAGATAGCGTATTGGGCTAAGCGGCATCTCAAAGCGCATGACATGGCGAGTTAAATGCACTATTAAACTTCTAGGGTAGTGCAAACAGAGACCCGATTAGATCATTTTATATTATGGTTAATTTAAGAATTCAGCGAAATTCTATCACATTTGTTCAATTTACGTCGCTCCTATTTCAGTTAGCGTACTGGCTTAGACGGCATCTTAAAGCGCGTGGAATGGTGAGTAAAATGCACTATTAAACTTCTATGATAGGGCAATCAGAGACCCGATTAGATCATTTTATATTTTGTTTAATATAAGAATTCAGCGAAATTCTATCACATTTGTTCAATTTACGTCGCTCCTATTTCAGGTAGCGTATTGGGCTAAGCGGCATCTCAAAGCGCATGAAATGGCGAGTAAAATGCACTATTAAACTTCTAGGGTAGGGAAAACAGACACCCGATTAGATCATTTTATCTTATGGTTAATTTAAGTATTCAGCGGAATTCTATCACATTTGTTCAATTCACGTCTCTCTAATTTCAGATAGCGTATAGCGCTAAGCGGCATCTCAAAGCGCATGAAATGGCGAGCAAAATGCACTATTAAACTTCTAGGGTAGAGCAAACAGAGACCCGATTAGATCATTTTATATTACGGTTAATATAAGAATTCAGCGAAATTCTATCACATTTGTTCAATTTACGTCGTTCCTATTTCAGATAGCGGATTGGGCTAAGCGCACTCTGAAAGCGCATGAAATGGCGAGTAAAATGCGCAATTAAATTTCAACGGTAGGGCAAACAGACACCCGATTAGATCATTTTATATTATGGTTAATTTAAGAATTCAGCGAAATTCTATCACATTTGTTCAATTTACGTGGCTCCTATTTCAGATAGCGTATTGGGCTAAGCGGCATCTCAAAGCGCATGAAATGGCGAGCAAAATGCACTATGAAACGTCTAGGGTAGAGCAAACAGAGACCCGATTAGATCATTTTATATTACGGTTAATATAAGAATTCAGCGAAATTCTATCACATTTGTTCAATTTACGTCGCTGCTATTTCAGATAGCGTATTGGGCTAAGCAGCATCTCAAAGCGCATGAAATGGCGAGTAAAATGCACTATTAATCTTCTGGGGTAAGGCAAACAGAGACCCGATTAGATCATTTTATATTACGGTTAATATAAGAATTCAGCGAATTTCTATCACATTTGTTCAATTTACGTCGCTCCTATTTCAGATAGCGCATTGGGCTAAGGGGCATCTCAAAGCGCATGAAATGGCGAGTGAAATGCACTATTAAACTTCTAGGGTAGGGCGAACAGAGAGCCGATTAGATCATTTTACATTATGGTTAATATAAGAATTCAGCGAAATTCTATCACATTTGTTCAATTTACGTCGCTCCTATTTCAGATAGCGCATTGGGCCAAGCGGCATCTCAAAGCGCATGAAATGGCGAGTAAAATGCACTGTTAAACTTCTAGGGTAGGGCAAACAGAGTGCCGATTAGATCATTTTATATTGCGGTTAATATAAGAATTAGCGTAATTCTATCACATTTGTTCAATTTACGTCGCTCCTATTTCAGATAGCGTACTGGGCTAGGCGGCATCTCAAAGCGCATGAAATGGCGAGTAAAATGCACTATTAATCTTCTGGGGTAAGGCAAACAGAGACCCGATTAGATCATTTTATATTACCGTTAATATAAGAATTCAGCGAAATTCTATCACATTTGTTCAATTTACGTCGCTCCTATTTCAGGTAGCGTATTGGGCTAAGCGGCATCTCAAAGCGCATGAAATGGCGAGTAAAATGCACTATTAATCTTCTGGGGTAAGGCAAACAGAGACCCGATTAGATCATTTTATATTACCGTTAATATAAGAATTCAGCGAAATTCTATCACATTTGTTCAATTTACGTCGCTCCTATTTCAGGTAGCGTATTGGGCTAAGCGGCATCTCAAAGCGCATGAAATGGCGAGTAAAATGCACTATTAAACTTCTAGGATAGGGCAAACAGACTCCCGATTAGATCATTTTATTTTATGGTTAATTTAAGAATTCAGCGAAATTCTATCACATTTGTTCAATTTACGTCGCTCTAATTTCAGATAGCGTATTGCGCTAAGCGGCATCTCAAAGCGCATGAAATGGCGAGTGAAATGCACTATTAAACTTCTAGGGTAGAGCAAACAGAGGCCCGAGTAGATCATTTTATATTGCGGTTAATATAAGAATTCAGCGTAATTCTAACACATTTGTTCAATTTTTGTCGCTCCTATTTCAGATAGCGTATTGGGCTAAGCAGCATCTCAAAGCGCATGAAATGGCGAGTAAAGTGCACCATTAAACTTCTAGGGTTAGGCAAACAGAGACCCGATTAGATCATTTTATATTACGCTAAATATAAGAATTCAGCGTAATTCTATCACATTTGTTCAATTTACGTCGCTCCTATTTCAGATAGCGTACTGGGCTAGACGGCATCTTAAAGCGCGTGGAATGGCGAGTAAAATGCACTATTAAGCTTCCATGATAGGGCAATCAGAGACCCGATTAGATCATTTTATATTGCGGTTAATATAAGAATTAGCGTAATTCTATCACATTTGTTCAATTTACGTCGCTCCTATTTCAGATAGCGTATTGGGCTAAGCGGCATCTCAAAGCGCATGAAATGGCGAGTAAAATGCCCTATTAAACTTGTAGGGTAGGGCAAACAGACACCCGATTAGATCATTTTACATTATGGTTAATTTAAGAATTCAGCGAAATTCTATCACATTTGTTCAATTTCCGTCGCTCCTATTTCAGATAGCGTATTGGGCTAAGTGGCAACTCAAAGCGCATGAAATGGGGAGTAAAATGCACTAATAAACTTCTAGGGTAAGGCAAACAGAGACCCGACTAGATCATTTTATATTACGGTTAATATAAGAATGCAGCGTAATTCTATCACATTTGTTCAATTTACGTCGCTCCTATTTCAGACAGCGTATTGGGCTAAGCGGCATCTCAAAGCGCATGAAATGGCGAGTAAAATGCACTATTAAACTTCTAGGGTAGGGCAAACAGAGACCCGGTTAGATCATTTTATATTATGGTTAATTTAAGAATTCAGCGAAATTCTATCACATTTGTACAATTTACGTCGCTCCTATTTCAGATAGCGTATTGGGCTAAGCAGCATCTCAAAGCGCATGAAATGGCGAGTCAAATGCACTTTTAATCTTCTGGTGCAAGGCAAACAGAGACCCGATTAGATCATTTTATATTACGGTTAATATAAGAATTCAGCGAAATTCTATCACATTTGTTCAATTTACGTCGCTCCTATTTAAGATAGCGTATTGGGCTAAGGGGCATCTCAAAGCGCATGAAATGGCGAGTGAAATGCACCAGTAAACTTCTAGGGTAGGGCGAACAGAGAGACGATTAGATCATTTTACATTATGGTTAATATAAGAATTCAGCGAAATTCTATCACATTTGTTCAATTTACGTCGCTCCTATTTCAGATTGCGTATTGGGCTAAGCGGCATCTCAAAGCGCATGAAATGGCGAGTAAAATGCACTATTAAACTTCTAGGGTAGAGCAAACAGAGACCCGATTAGATCATTTTATATTACGGTTAATATAAGAATTCAGCGAAATTCTATCACATTTGTTCAATTTACGTCGCTCCTATTTCAGATAGCGTATTGGGCTAAGCAGCATCTCAAAGCGCATGAAATGGCGAGTAAAATGCACTATTAATCTTCTGGGGTAAGGCAAACAGAGACCCGATTAGATCATTTTATATTACAGTTAATATAAGAATTCAGCGAAATTCTATCACATTTGTTCAATTTACATCGCTCCTATTTCAGATACCGTATTGGGCTAAGCGGCATATCAAATCGCATGAAATAGAGAGTAAAATGCACTATTGAACTTCTACGGTAGGGCAAACAGACACCCGATTAGATCATTTTATATTATGTTTAATTTAAGAATTCCGCGAAATTTTATCACATTTGTTCAATTTACGTCGCTCCTATGTCAGATAGCGTACTGGGCTAGGCGGCATCTTAAAGCGCGTGGAATGGCGAGCAAAATGCACTATACAACTTCTATGAAAGGGCAATCAGAGACCCGATTAGATCAATTTATATTTTGTTTAATATAAGAATTCAGCGAAATTCTATCACATTTGTTCAATTTACGTCGCTCTAATTTCAGATAGCGTATTGCGCAAAGCGGCATCTCAAAGCGCATGAAATGGCGAGTAAAATGCACTATTAAACTTCTAGGGTAGAGCAAACAGAGGCCCGAGTAGATCATTTTATATTACGGTTAATATAAGAATTCAGCGCAATTCTATCACATTTGTACAATTTACGTCGCTCCTATTTCAGATAGCGTATTGGGCTAAGCGGCATCTCAAAGCGCATGAAATGGCGAGTGAAATGCACTATTAAACTTCTAGGGTAAGGCAAACAGAGAGCCGATTAGATCATTTTACATTATGGTTAATATAAGAATTCAGCGAAATTCTATCACATTTGTTCAATTTACGTCGCTCCTGTTTCAGATAGCGTATTGGGCTAAGCGGCATCTCAAAGCGCATGAAATGGCGAGTAAAATGCACTGTTAAACTTCTAGGGTAGGGCAAACAGAGACCCGATTAGGTCATTTTATATTGCGGTTAATATAAGAATTAGCGTAATTCTATCACATTTGTTCAATTTACGTCGCTCCTATTTCAGATAGCGTACTGGGCTAGGCGGCATATTAAAGCTCGTGGAATGGCAAGTAAAATGCACTATTAAACTTCTATGATAGGGCAATCAGAGACCCGATTAGATCAATTTATATTTTGTTTAATATAAGAATTCAGCGAAAGTCTATCACATTTGTTCAATTTACGTCGCTCCTATTTCAGATAGCGTATTGGGCTAAGCGGCATCTCAAAGCGCATGAAATGGCGAGTAAAATGCACTATTAAACTTCTAGGATAGGGCAAACAGACACCCGATTAGATCATTTTATTTTATGGTTAATTTAAGAATTCAGCGAAATTCTATCACATTTGTTCAATTTACGTCGCTCTAATTTCAGATAGCGTATTGCGCTAAGCGGCATCTCAAAGCGCATGAAATGGCGAGTAAAATGAACTATTAAACTTCTAGGGTAGGGCAAACAGAGACCCGATTAGATCATTTTATATTACGGTTAATATAAGAATTTGCGTAATTCTATCACATTTGTTCAATTTACGTCGCTCCTATTTCAGATAGCGAATTGGGCTAAGCGGCATCTTAAAGCGCATGAAATGGCGAGTAAAATGCACTGTTAAACTTCTAGGGTAGGGCAAACAGAGACCCGATTAGATCATTTTACATTGCGGTTAATATAAGAATTAGCGTAATTCTATCACATTTGTTCAATTTACGTCGCTCCTATTTCAGATAGCGTATTGGGCTAAGCGGCATCTCAAAGCGCATGAAATTGGGAGTGAAATGCACTATTAAACTTCTAGGGCAGGGCGAACAGAGAGCCGATTAGATCATTTTACATTATGGTTAATATAAGAATTCAGCGAAATTCTATCACATTTGTTCAATTTACGTCGCTCCTATTTCAGATATCGAATTGGGCTAAGCGGCATCTCAAAGCGCATGAAATGGCGAGTAAAATGCACTGTTAAACTTCTAGGGTAGGGCAAACAGAGACCCGATTAGATCATTTTATATTGCGGTTAATATAAGAATTAGCGTAATTCTATCACATTTGTTCAATTTACGTCGCTCCTATTTCAGATAGCGTATTGGGCTAAGGGGCATCGCAAAGCGCATGAAATGGCGAGTGAAATGCACTATTAAACTTCTAGGGCAGGGCGAACAGAGAGCCGATTAGATCATTTTACATTATGGTTAATATAAGAATTCAGCGAAATTCTATCACATTTGTTCAATTTACGTCGCTCCTATTTCAGATAGCGTATTGGGCTAAGCGGCACCTCAAAGCGCATGAAATGGCGAGTAAAATGCACTATTAAACTTCTAGGGTAGGGCAAACAGAGACCCGATTAGATCATTTTATATTATGGTTAATTTAAGAATTCAGCGAAATTCTATCACATTTGTTCAATTTACGTCGCTCCTATTTCAGATAGCGTACTGGGCTAGGCGGCATATTAAAGCGCGTGGAATGGCAAGTAAAATGCACTATTAAACTTCTATGATAGGGCAATCAGAGACCCGATTAGATCAATTTATATTTTGTTTACTATAAGAATTCAGCGAAAGTCTATCACATTTGTTCAATTTACGTCGCTCCTATTTCAGATAGCGTATTGGGCTAAGCGGCATCTCAAAGCGCATGAAATGGCGAGTAAAATGCACTGTTAAACTTCTAGGGTAGGGCAAACAGAGACCCGATTAGATCATTTTATATTATGGTTAATATAAGTATTCAGCGAAATTCTATCACATTCGTTCAATTTACGTCGCTCCTATTTCAGATACCGTATTGGGCTAAGCAGCATCTCAAAGCGCATGAAATGGCGAGTAAAATGCACTATTAATCTTCTGGGGTAAGGCAATCAGAGACCCGATTAGATCATTTTATGTTATCGGTAATATAAGAATTCAGCGAAATTCTATCACATTTGTTCAATTTACGTCGCTCCTATTTCAGATAGCGTATTGGGCTAAGGGGCATCGCAAAGCGCATGAAATGGCGAGTGAAATGCACTATTAAACTTCTAGGGTAGGGCGAACAGAGAGCCGATTAGATAATTTTACATTATGGTTAATATAAGAATTCAGCGAAATTCTATCACATTTGTTCAATTTACGTCGCTCCGATTTCAGATAGCGTATTGGGCTAAGCGGCATCTCAAAGGGCATGAAATGGCGAGTAAAATGCACTATTAAACTTCTAGGGTAGGGCAAACAGAGACCCGATTAGATCATTTTATATTATGGTTAATTTAAGAATTCAGCGAAATTCTATCACATTTGTTCAATTTACGTCGCTCCTATTTCAGATAGCGTACTGGGCTAGGCGGCATCTTAAAGCGCGTTGAATGGCAAGTAAAATGCACTATTAAACTTCTATGATAGGGCAATCAGAGACCCGATTAGATCAATTTATATTTTGTTTAATATAAAAATTCAGCGAAATTCTATCACATTTGTTCAATTTACGTCGCTCCTATTTCAGATAGCGTATTGGGCTAAGCGGCATCTCAAAGCACATGAAATGGCGAGTAAAATGCACTATTAAACTTCTAGGGTAGGGCAGACAGACACCCGATTAGATCATTTTATCTTATGGTTAATTTAAGAATACAGCGAAATTCTATCACATTTGTTCAATTTACGTCTCTCTAATTTCAGATAGCGTATTGCGCTAAGCGGCATCTCAAAGCGCATGAAATGGCGAGTAAAATGCACTATTAAACTTCTAGGATAGAGCAAACAGAGACCCGATTAGATCATTTTATATTACGGTTAATATAAGAATTCAGCGAAATTCTATCACATTTGTTCAATTTACGTCGCTCCTATCTCAGATAGCGTATTGGGCTAAGCAGCATCTCAAAGCGCATGAAATGGCGAGTAAAATGCCCTGTTAATCTTCTGGGGTAAGGCAAACAGAGACCCGATTAGATCATTTTATATTACGGTTAATATAAGAATGCAGCGAAATTCTATCACATTTGTTCAATTTACGTCGCTCCTATTTCAGATAGCGTATTGGGCTAAGGGGCATCTCAAAGCGCATGAAATGGCGAGTGAAATGCACTACTAAACTTCTAGGGTAGGGCGAACAGAGAGCCGATTAGATCATTTTACATTATGGTTAATATAAGAATTCAGCGAAATTCTATCACATTTGTTCAATTTACGTCGCTCCTATTTCTGATAGCGTATTGGGCTAAGCGGCATCTCAAAGCGCATGAAATGGCGAGTAAAATGCACTACTAAACTTCTAGGGTACGGCAAACAGAGACCCGATTAGATCATTTTATATTATGGTTAATTTAAGAATTCAGCAAAATTCTATCACATTTGTTCAATTTACGTCGCTCCTATTTCAGATAGCGTACTGGGATAGGCGGCATCTTAAAGCGCGTGGAATGGCGAGTAAAATGCACTATTAATCTTCTATGATAGGGCAATCAGAGACCCGACTAGATCATTTTATATTTTGGTTAATATAAGAATTCAGCGAAATTCTATCACATTTCTTCAACTTACGTCGCTCCTATTTCAGATAGCGTATTGGGCTAAGCGGCATCTCAAAGCGCATGAAATGGCGAGTAAAACGCACTATTAATCTTCTAGGGTAGGGCGAACAGAGACCCGATTAGATCATTTTACATTATGGTTAATAAAAGAATTCAGCGAAATTCTATCACATTTGTTCAATTTACGTCGCTCCTATTTCAGATAGCGCACTGGGCTAGGCGGCATCTTAAAGCGCGTGGAATGGCGATAAAATGCACTATTAAACTTCTATGATAGGGCAATCAGTGACCCGATTACATCATTTTATATTTTGGTTAATATAAGAATTCAGCGAAATTCTATCACTTTTGTTCAATTTACGTCGCTCCTATTTCAGATAGCGTATTGTGCTAAGCGGCATCTCAAAGCGCATGAAATGACGAGTGAAATGCACTATTAAACTTCTAGGGTAGGGCGAACAGAGACCCGAATAGATCATTTTACATTAAGGTTAATATAAGAATTCAGGGAAATTCTATCACATTTGTTCAATTTACGTCCCTCCTATTTCAGATAGCGTATTGGGCTAAGCGGCATCTCAAAGCGCATGAAATGGCGATAAAATGCACTATTAAACTTCTATGATAGGGCAATCAGAGACCCGATTAGATCATTTTATATTTTGGTTAATATAAGAATTCAGCGAAATTTTATCACATTTGTTCAATTTACGTCGCTCCTATTTCAGATAGCGTATTGGGCTATCCGGCATCTCAGTGCGCATGAAATGGCGAGTAAAATGCACTATAAACTTCTAGGGTAGGGCAAACAGAGACCCGATTAGATCATTTTATATTATGGTTAATAAAAGAATTCAGAGAAATTCTATCACATTTGTTCAATTTACATCGCTCCTATTTCAGGTAGCGTATTGGGCTAAGCGGCATCTCAAAGCGCATGAAATGACGAGTAAAATGCAATATTAAAATTCTAGTGTAGAGCAAACAGAGACCCGATTAGATCATTTTATATTATGGTTAATTTAAGATTTCTGCGAAATTCTATCACATTTGTTCAATTTACGTCGCTCCTATTTCAGATAGCGTACTGAGCTAGGCGGCATCTTAAAGCGCGTGGAATGGGGAGGAAAATATACTATCAAACTTCTATGATAGGGCAATCAGAGACCCGATTAGATCATTTTATATTTTGGTTAATATAAGGATTCAGCGAAATTCTATCACATTTGTTCAATTTACGTCGCTCCTATTTCAGATAGCGTATTGGGCTAAGCGGCATCTCAAAGCGCATGAAATGACGAGTGAAATGCACTATTAAACTTCTAGGGTAGGGCGAACAGAGACCTGATTAGATCATTTTACATTAAGGTTAATATAAGAATTCAGGGAAATTCTATCACATATGTTCAATTTACGTCGCACCTATTTCAGATAGCGTACTGGGCTAGGTGGTATCTTCAAAGGCGTGGAATGGCGAGTAAAACGCACTATTAAACTTCTATGATAGGGCAATCAGAGACCCGATTAGATCATTTTATATTTTGGTTAATATAAGAATTCAGCGAAATTCTATCACATTTGTTCAATTTACGTCGCTCCTATTTCAGATAGCGTACTGGGCTAGGCGGCATCTTAAAGCGCGTGGAATGGGGAGGAAAATATACTATTAAACTTCTATGATAGGGCATTCAGAGACCCGATTAGATCATTTTATATTTTGGTTAATATAAGGATTCAGCGAAATTCTATCACATTTGTTCAATTTACGTCGCTCTTATTTCAGATAGCATATTGGGCTAAGCGGCACCTCAAAGCGCATGAAATGGCGAGTAAAATGCACTATTAAACTTCTAGGGTAGGGCAAACAGAGACCCGAATATACCATTTTATATTATGGTTAATTTGAGAATTCATCAAAATTCTACCACTTTTGTTCAATTTACGTCGCTCCTATTTCAGATAGCGTACTGGGATAGGCGGCATCTTAAAGCGCTTGGAAGGGCGAGTAAAATGCACTATCAAACTTCTATGATAGGGCAATCAGAGACCCGATTAGATCATTTTATATTTTGGTTAATATAAGAATTCAGCGAAATTCTATCACATTTGTTCAATTGAGGTCGCTCCTATTTCAGGCAGCGTATTGGGCTATGCGGCATCTCAGTGCGCATGAAATGGCGAGTAAAAGGCACTATTAAACTTCTACGGTAGGGCAAACAGAGACCCGATTAGATCATTTTATATTATGGTTAATAAAAGAATTCAGCGAAATTCTATCACATTTGTTCAATTTACGTCGCTCCTATTTCAGATAGCGTATTGGGCTAAGCGGCATCTCAAAGCGCATGAAATGACGAGTGAAATGCACTATTAAACTTCTAGGGTAGGGCGAACAGAGACCCGATTAGATCATTTTATATTTTGGTTAATATAAGAATTCAGCGAAATTCTATCACATTTGTTCAATTTACGTCGCTCCTATTTCAGATAGCGTATTGGGCTACGCGGCATCTCAGTGCGCATGAAATGGCGAGTAAAATGCATTATTAAAATTCTAGTGTAGGGCAAACAGAGACCCGATTAGATCATTTTATATTATGGTTAATTTAAGAATTCTGCGAAATTCTATCACATTTGTTCAATTTACGTCGCTCCTATTTCAGATAGCGTACTGGGCTAGGCGGCATCTTAAAGCGCGTGGAATGGCGATAAAATGCACTATTAAATTTCTATGATAGGGCAATCAGAGACCCGATTACATCATTTTATATTTTGGTTAATATAAGAATTCAGCGAAATTCTATCGCTTTTGTTCAATTTACGTCGCTCCTATTTCAGATAGCGTATTGGGCCAAGCGGCATCTCAAAGCGCATGAAATGACGAGTGAAATGCACTATTAAACTTCTAGGGTAGGGCGAACAGAGACCCGATTAGATCATTTTACATTAAGGTTAATATAAGAATTCAGGGAAATTCTATCACATTTGTTCAATTTACGTCCCTCCTATTTCAGATAGCGTATTGGGCTAAGCGGCATCTCAAAGCGCATGAAATGGCGAGAAAATGCACTATTAAGCTTCTAGGGTAGGGCAAACAGAGACCCGATTAGATCATTTTATATTATGGTTACTAAAAAATTCAGCGAAATACTATCACATTTGTTCAAGTTACATCGCTCCTATTTCAGGTAGCGTATTGGGCTAAGCGGCATCTCAAAGCGCATGAAATGACGAGTAAAATGCATTACTAAACTTCTAGGGTAGGGCAAACAGAGACCCGATTAGATCATTTTATATTATGGTTAATTTAAGAATTCAGGGAAATTCTATCACATTTGTTCAATTTACGTCGCTCCTATTTCAGATAGCGTACTGGGCAAGGCGGCATCTCAAAGCGCGTGGAATGGCGAGTAAAATGCACTATTAAACTTCTATGATAGGGCAATCAGAGACCCGATTAGATCATTTTACATTATGGTTAATAAAACAATTCAGCGAAATTCTATCACATTTGTTCAATTTACATCGCTCCTATTTCAGGTAGCGTATTTGGCTAAGCGGCATCTCAAAGCGCATGAGATGACGAGTGAAATGGACTATTAAGCTTCTAGGCTAGGGTGAACGGAGACCCGATTAGATCATTTTACATTAAGGTTAATATAAGAATTCAGGGAAATTCTATCACATTTGTTCAATTTACGTCGCTCCTATTTCAGATAGCGTTCTGGGCAAGGCGACATCTCAAAGCGCGTGGAATGGCGAGTAAAATGCACTATTAAACTTCTATGATAGGGCAATCAGAGACCCGATTAGATCATTTTATATTATGGTTAATAAAACAATTCAGCGAAATTCTATCACATTTGTTCAATTTACATCGCTCCTATTTCAGGTAGCGTATTTGGCTAAGCGGCATCTCAAAGCGCATGAGATGACGAGTGAAATGGACTATTAAGCTTCTAGGCTAGGGTGAACGGAGACCCGATTAGATCATTTTACATTATGGTTAATAAAAGAATGCAGCGAAATACTATCACATTTGTTAAATTTACATCGCTCCTATTTCAGATAGCGTATTGGGCTAAGCGGCATCTCAAAGCGCATGAAATGACGAGGAAAATGCATTATTAAACTTCTAGGGTAGGGCAAACAGAGATCCGATTAGATCATTTTATATTTTGGTTAATATAAGAATTCGGCGAAAGTCTATCACATTTGTTCAATTTACGTCGCTCCTATTTCAGATAGCGTACAAGGCTAGGCGGCATCTTAAAGCGCGTGGAATGGGGAGGAAAATATACTATCAAACTTCTATGATACGGCAATCAGAGACCCGATTAGATCATTTTATATTTTGGTTAATATAAGAATTCGGCGAAATTCTATCACATTTGTTCAATTTACGTCGCTCCTATTTCAGATAGCGTATTGGGCTAAGCGGCATCTCAAAGCGCATGAATGGCGAGTAAAATGCACTATTAAACTTCTAGGGTAGGGCAAACAGAGACCCGATTAGATCATTCTATATTATGGTTAATTTAAGAATTCTGTGAAATTCTATCACATTTGTTCAATTTACGTCGCTCCTATTTCAGATAGCGTACAAGGCTAGGCGGCATCTTAAAGCGCGTGGAATGGGGAGGAAAATATACTATCAAACTTCTATGATACGGCAATCAGAGACCCGATTAGATCATTTTATATTTTGGTTAATATAAGAATTCAGCAAAATTCTATCACATTTGTTCAATTTACGTCGCTCCTATTTCAGGTAGCGTATTGGGCTAAGCGGCATCTCAAAGCGCATGAAATGACGAGTAAAATGCATTATTAAAATTCTAGTGTAGAGCAAACAGAGACCCGATTAGATCATTTTATATTATGGTTAATTTAAGAATTCTGCGAAATTCTATCACATTTGTTCAATTTACGTCGCTCCTATTTCAGATAGCGTACAAGGCTAGGCGGCATCTTAAAGCGCGTGGAATGGGGAGGAAAATATACTATCAAACTTCTATGATACGGCAATCAGAGACCCGATTAGATCATTTTATATTTTGGTTAATATAAGAATTCAGCGAAATTCTATCACATTTGTTCAATTTACGTCGCTCCTGTTTCAGATAGCGTATTGGGCTAAGCGGCATCTCAAAGCGCATGAAATGACGAGTGAAATGCACTATTAAACTTCTAGGGTAGGGCGAACAGAGACCTGATTAGATCATTTTACATTAAGGTTAATATAAGAATTCAGGGAAATTCTATCACATATGTTCAATTTACGTCGCACCTATTTCAGATAGCGTACAGGGCTAGGCGGTATCTTCAAAGGCGTGGAATGGCGAGTAAAATGCACTATTAAACTTCTATGATAGGGCAATCAGAGACCCGATTAGATCATTTTATATTTTGGTTAATATAAGAATTCAGCGAAATTCTATCACATTTGTTCAAATTACGTCGTTCCTATTTCAGATAGCGTATTGGGCTATGCGGCATCTCAGTGCGCATGAAATGGCGAGTAAAATGCACTATAAACTTCTAGGGTAGGGCAAACAGAGACCCGATTAGATCATTTTATATTATGGTTAATAAAAGAATTCAGAGAAATTCTATCACATTTGTTCAATTTACATCGCTCCTGTTTCAGATAGCGTATTGGGCTAAGCGGCATCTCAAAGCGCATGAAATGACGAGTAAAATGCATTATTAAAATTCTAGTGTAGAGCAAACAGAGACCCGATTAGATCATTTTATATTATGGTTAATTTAAGAATTCTGCGAAATTCTATCACATTTGTTCAATTTACGTCGCTCCTACTTCAGATAGCGTACTGGGATAGGCGGCATCTTAAAGCGCGTGGAATGGCGATAAAATGCACTATTAAACTTCTATGATAGGGCAATCAGAGACCCGATTAGATCATTTTATATTTTGGTTAATATAAGAATTCAGCGAAATTCTATCACATTTGTTCAATTTACGTCTTTCTTATTTCAGATAGCATATTGGGCTAAGCGGCACCTCAAAGCGCATGAAATGGCGAGTAAAATGCACTATTAAACTTCTAGGGTAGGGCAAACAGAGACCCGAATAGACCATTTTATATTATGGTTAATTTGAGAATTCATCAAAATTCTATCACATTTGTTCAATTTACGTCGCTCCTATTTCAGATAGCGTACTGGGCTAGGCGCTATCTTCAAAGGCGTGGAATGGCGAGTAAAATGCACTATTAAACTTCTATGATAGGGCAATCAGAGACCCGATTAGATCATTTTATATTTTGGTTAATATAAGAATTCAGCGAAATTCTATCACATTTGTTCAATTTACGTCGCTCCTATTTCAGATAGCATATTGGGCTAAGCGGCACCTCAAAGCGCATGAAATGGCGAGTAAAATGCACTATTAAACTTCTAGGGTAGGGCAAACAGAGACCCGAATAGACCATTTTATATTATGATTAATTTGAGAATTCATCAAAATTCTATCACTTTTGTTCAATTTACGTCGCTCCTATTTCAGATAGCGTACTGGGATAGGCGGCATCTTAAAGCGCTTGGAATGGCGAGTAAAATGCACTATCAAACTTCTATGATAGGGCAATCAGAGACCCGATTAGATCATTTTATATTTTGGTTAATATAAGAATTCAGCAAAATTCTATCACATTTGTTCAATTTACATCGCTCCTATTTCAGGTAGCGTATTTGGCTAAGCGGCACCTCAAAGGGCATGAAATGACGTGTGAAATGGACTATTAAACTTCTAGGCTAGGGCGAACAGAGACCCGATTAGATCATTTTAGATTATGGTTAATAAAGGAATTCAGCGAAATTCTATCACATTTGTTCAATTTACATCGCTCCTATTTCAGATAGCGTATTGGGCTAAGCGGCATCTCAAAGCGCATGAAATGGCTAGTAAAATGCACTACTAAACTTCTAGGGTAGGGCAAACAGGGACCCGAATAGACCATTTTATATTATGGTTAATTTGAGAATTCATCAAAATTCTATCACTTTTGTTCAATTTACGTCGCTCCTATTTCAGATAGCGTACTGGGCTAGGCGGCATCTTAAAGCGCGTGGAATGGCGATAAAATGCCCTATTAAACTTCTATGATAGGGCAATCAGAGACCCGATTACATCATTTTATATTTTGGTTAATATAAGAATTCAGCGAAATTCTATCACTTTTGTTCAATTTACGTCGCTCCTATTTCAGATAGCGTATTGGGCTAAGCGGCATCTCAAAGCGCATGAAATGACGAGTGAAATGCACTATTAAACTTCTAGAGTAGGGCGAACAGAGACCCGATTAGATCATTTTACATTAAGGTTAATATAAGAATTCAGGGAAATTCTATCACATTTGTTCAATTTACGTCCCTCCTATTTCAGATAGCGTATTGGGCTAAGCGGCATCTCAAAGCGCATGAAATGGCGAGAAAATGCACTATTAAGCTTCTAGGGTAGGGCAAACAGAGACCCGAATAGACCATTTTATATTATGGTTAATTTGAGAATTCATCAAAATTCTATCACATTTGTTCAATTTACGTCGCTCCTATTTCAGATAGCGTACTGGGCTAGGCGCTATCTTCAAAGGCGTGGAATGGCGAGTAAAATGCACTATTAAACTTCTATGATAGGGCAATCAGAGACCCGATTAGATCATTTTATATTTTGGTTAATATAAGAATTCAGCGAAATTCTATCACATTTGTTCAATTTACGTCGCTCCTATTTCAGATAGCGTACTGGGCTAGGCGGCATCTTAAAGCGCGTGGAATGGGGAGGAAAATATACTGAGGTGTATGGTGTGCGTAATGGATAACTCCGATTTGCGTTACACGCTCAGTTTATTTACAATTAATATAACAGAATAAGAACAGGTATTGTCTGCGTCGCACGGTCGTACACGTGGTGAGTCGCAAGAGGTTCTGCCTCGTGTTCTCGTATGGTGACCGCGGCGCGCGGTCAGAAAACAACAGAAAAAACTCGTCGCGCAATCGGCAACCGTCGTCCGTTGCCGGTCTACGACGCGCTTGTGTTCGTACACTTTTAAAGAAAGATAGACCGTAAGCATTTAAAGAAAAGAAACTAAGCGAGGGTAATATCTCGATCTTTCACGGCAGGGATGTGGTAGCAGTGCCGTAGCTGCTACATCACCCCCCTGCCAGTGATTTACCTAATCACGAAAATCCAGCTTGAAATCTGTCGAGAAATCGTACTCGCCTACCTGCGCGGGTGGTAAATTGTGGTGTTACAATATCGCGAGATACATTTGGTTCTGTGTCGGAATTATTACAATTTTTATGTGTTAAATGATCACTTACAATATACGCGGGTTTTAACCTCTCGATTGAAATTGTGACATGTTTTCCTTGACGGTCTATTAGAAAGGTTTTATGTCCGCGGCTAATGACACGATATGGTCCATCATAAGGTTGTTGTAGAATGCCTTTCGATGCGTCGTGTCGTACGAAAACATGCTCGGAACTGGCAAGGTCTTTGTACACGAAGGTCCGCCGTGACCCATGGTGAGAACCTGCGACTGGGCTCAGATCCTGGAAATGTTGTCGCAGTTCCTTTACAAATGAAGTTGCGTCAGTGTCAGCTTCACCTGGACGCGGAGACAGGAATTCTCCAGGAAGTCGCAATGGTTCGCCGTACACCAACTCTGCTGTCGTTGCTTTTAAATCTTCCCTCCAGGCTGAACGAGTACCCAGCAACGTGGTGGGAAGAATCTCTGTCCAACGTTGATTTTCATGGCAACGTATGGCTGCCTTTAACTGACGGTGGAACCTTTCCACCATCCCATTAGCCGCCGGGTGATATGCCGTAGTTCTTAGATGTCTGCTACCTGTTAACAAACTTAATTGTTTAAAAAGATTGGACTCAAATTGTCTACCTTGGTCCGTGGTGATCCTTAGCGGCGTTCCAAACCGAACAATCCACCCCTCGTAAAAGGCTCGAGCTACTGTGGCTGCTTCCTGGTCGCGGAGAGGTATTGCTTCAGGCCAGCGCGTAAAGCGATCCACGCAGGTAAGGCAATATCTGTATCCTTCGGAGACCGGTAGGATGACGATGTCCAATTGAACATGTTCGAACCTCGCCGATGGTCGCGAAAAAGAACCGAGGGGTGCTGATACGTGCCTGGTGATCTTGGAGCGTTGACATTGGATACAGTTCCGGGCCCATCTTCTGCAGTCTGTTTTGATCGATGGCCAAACGTACCTTTGCGTGATCAGTTTGACAGTGGCGTTGATTCCTGGATGCGCTATTTTGTGTAGTGCGTTGAATGCAGTTTGACGAAACGATTTTGTGAGGAAAGGGCGAACGGTGTCTGTAGATATGTCGCAGTAAATTTGTTGTGTACTTCCCGGAATGGATATGCGTTTTAAATTCAAACCGGTGTTGCCTTGTAAGTACGTCAGTAATTCCTCGTCTTCTTCTTGCGATTTGGCCAGCATTTCAAAATCCAAAGTCTCTTCGATTTCGTCCACTCTTGACAACGCATCGGCGACAACGTTATCTCGACCTGCTACGTGGCGGATGTCCGTTGAGAATTCACTAATGAAGCTGAGATATCGAAATTGTCTTGGGGTGAATTTTTCTGGTTTCTGTTGGAAAGCGTAAATGATTGGTTTGTGGTCTGTGAAGATAGTGAAAGTTCTTCCCTCGATCATATGACGGAAATATTTGACTGCGAGGTAGATAGCGAGTAATTCTCTGTCGTATGTAGCGTATTTCTGTTCCGTTGAGCTGAGTTTTTTTGAAAAGAAACCCAGTGGTTCCCAATTATCACCGATGCGTTGTTGAAGCGCGGCGCCAACAGCAGAATTCGAGGCGTCGCATATGATGGCCAATGGTGCGTCGATTTCAGGGTGTGTTAGTAGAGTAGCCTCTACTAACGCCTTTTTAGAGTCTTCAAATGCTGCGGTGGCGTCTGGTGTCCAATTTACAGGTGCGCTGCCTTTTATATTGTCCGCCAGCATGTCGTTCAGAGGTGCATGTACCTGTGCGGCTTTAGGTATGAAACGTCTATAAAAATTTACCGTACCTAAAAACTGCCGTAATTGTTTCGCTGTGGTCGGCCGTGGATACTTTAAAATGGCCTCAACCTTTTCGGTGGATGGTCGGGTGCCTGATTCCGACACCAGGTAGCCTAAAAATTTTAACTCCGTCCTTCCGAAGATACATTTTGCAGTATTTATCACTATACCGTATTGTTTTAGCCGTTCAAAAACTATCTTGAGGTGTTGAAGGTGTTCCTCTTCGGATGTTGAAGCCACCAGTATGTCGTCAATGTATGCGAAACAAAAGTTCAAACCTCGCAACGCTTCATCGATAAAGCGCTGAAAGGTTTGAGCCGCGTTGCGTAACCCAAACGACATGAACGGAAATTCGAATAATCCGAAAGGAGTGGTAATAGCTGTCTTCGGAATATCTTCGGGTGCAACGGGGATTTGGTTGTAAGCTCGAACGAGATCAATGGTAGAAAAAATTTTCTTACCCCGCAAAGTTTGTGCAAAATCTTCAATATGCCTGACGGGATATCGGTCCGGCAAGGTCTTGGCGTTGAGAGCACGATAATCGCCACATGGTCTCCATTCGTCACTTCCTTTTTTGGGTACCATGTGCAAAGGTGACGACCAGCTACTCTCCGACGGTCGGGTTGTTCCTAATCGCGACATGGTTTCAAATTCCTTTTTGGCTGCCTGTAGCCTACCTGGTGCAAGACGCCGTGGTTTGCAGGTAACAGGTGGACCTGGTGCAGTACGAATGTGGTGCATCGTGCTGTGTTTTGGTTCGGAAGGTGTTCCTTCCGGTTTCGTAATTTCGGGAAATCGCTGGAGTAGAAAATGGTAAGCGGATTCCCCGAAGACTGTTTTGATGCTCGGGACGGCTTCGCGGGCAGGCATTCCTCGTGTCGAGAGAGACGTCACTTGATCTAAGAGACGGCGATTGCGAACGTCTACTATTAGTCCGAAGTGAGCGAGGAAATCGACCCCGATTATGGGCCTGGAGACGTCGGCGATTACGAATCTCCATGTGAAAACCCGACGTAACCCTAAATTGAGAGTTAAAGTCGTAGTCCCGTACGTTGCGATGGTGGTGCCATTTGCTGCGGAAAGCTCGTAGGATGATTTTTCGCGCCGTCCTCGGATCATTGCTCGTGGAAAGACACAGAGGTCGGCGCCTGTGTCGACCAAAAATTGCGTCTTCGTGTCGTGATCGATGACGAAGAGACGGCGTAAAGTCGGGCTGGGGTCGCTAGCCGTCGTTAACGACTGCCCGGAATGTTTCCCGCCTGGAAGGTGCACGGCTTAATGCAGTCCCTTGCGTCGGTACCGAAACTCCAGTGGTACCAGCAAATTCCATCCTTGCCATGTGTGCGCTTCCTCGGTCGAGATCCGGAACGGCTCCGAGGACGTGAACGGGATCGAGGCTCCCTATCTCTCCGCGAGGTACGATCGCTCGTCATTTCTTGACGAAGCGCCGCTATTTCTTCTCGTAGCGACAGAGCGAGCTGCGACATTTTCAATTGCAATAAAGCCTCGAGGGACCTACCTGCGTCGATTTCCTGCGGCGCCGGGGGTGACGCTTCGGCAATTTGATGGCGATGAGGCCTGGTATCGGTGATAGCGTCCGCCAGCTCGGCCACTTTGTCCAGTTCCGTGTCCTTCTGCGTGGCTAAAATTACCTGCGTGCTCGTCGGTAACCTCCCTAGCCAAAGGGTTCGCAATAAGGCGTCTGATACTTGCGTCCCGGCTAGGCTGCGCAGATGCCTCAAAAATTGCGAAGGTTTCCGATCGCCGATTTCCTCATGCTCCAGGAGGCGTCGCGTCTTCTGCTCTTGAGACACGCTCAAACGTCGGATCAGCTCGGTTTTTAATTTTTCATACTGACCGGTCGCTGGCGGGTTCATTATTATGTCTCGAACCTCTGTGGCGTAGCGTGGATCCAGGGCACTCAGGATATACCCGAACCTGGTGCTGTCGGTGGTCACTCCGGATACCTCAAAACTCCTTTCCACCATGCTGAACCACATTTCCGGATCGCTAGGGCAAAAATCCGGTATACGAACGGCGACTCTTTCTATCGACGCTCTGCTCGTGGAGGCCTTGGCAGGGATATCCGCGTTCATGGCTGTATTGCTGCTTCAGCGGGGAGATCACTTACACTTTTAGCAGTTCTGCACGAATTACACTGTTGTATGAAAAGTTCTCGGAAGTCTTTGAAGAAATACGGTCGATGGAGAGAAAAAAAAAATTTTGTCTTGTCACGATCACGATCACGATCACAATCACTTCACGATCACGTCGCGATCACGTCGGGGTCACCAATAATTGAGGTGTATGGTGTGCGTAATGGATAACTCCGATTTGCGTTACACGCTCAATTTATTTACAATTAATATAACAGAATAAGAACAGGTATTGTCGGCGTCGCACGGTCGTACACGTGGTGAGTCGCAAGAGGTTCTGCCTCGTGTTCTCGTATGGTGACCGCGGCGCGCGGTCAGAAAACAACAGAAAAAACTCGTCGCGCAATCGGCAACCGTCGTCCGTTGCCGGTCTACGACGCGCTTGTGTTCGTACACTTTTAAAGAAAGATAGACCGTAAGCATTTAAAGAAAAGAAACTAAGCGAGGGTAATATCTCGATCTTTCACGGCAGGGATGTGGTAGCAGTGCCGTAGCTGCTACAGTACTATTAAACTTCTATGATAGGGCAATCAGAGACCCGATTAGATCATTTTATATTTTGGTTAATATAAGAATTCATCAAAATTCTATCACTTTTGTTCAATTTACGTCGCTCCTATTTCAGATAGCGTACTGGGATAGGCGGCATCTTAAAGCGCTTGGAATGGCGAGTAAAATGCACTATCAAACTTCTATGATAGGGCAATCAGAGACCCGATTAGATCATTTTATATTTTGGTTAATATAAGAATTCAGCAAAATTCTATCACATTTGTTCAATTGACGTCGCTCCTATTTCAGGCAGCGTATTGGGCTATGCGGCATCTCAGTGCGCATGAAATGGCGAGTAAAAGGCACTATTAAACTTCTAGGGTAGGGCAAACAGAGACCCGATTAGATCATTTTATATTATGGTTAATAAAAGAATTCAGCGAAATTCTATCACATTTGTTCAATTTACATCGCTCCTATTTCAGGTAGCGTATTTGGCTAAGCGGCACCTCAAAGGGCATGAAATGACGAGTGAAATGGACTATTAAACTTCTAGGCTAGGGCGAACAGAGACCCGATTAGATCATTTTAGATTATGGTTAATAAAGGAATTCAGCGAAATTCTATCACATTTGTTCAATTTACATCGCTCCTATTTCAGATAGCGTATTGGGCTAAGCGGCATCTCAAAGCGCATGAAATGGCGAGTAAAATGCACTACTAAACTTCTAGGGTAGGGCAAACAGAGACCCGAATAGACCATTTTATATTATGGTTAATTTGAGAATTCATCAAAATTCTATCACTTTTGTTCAATTTACGTCGCTCCTATTTCAGATAGCGTACTGGGCTAGGCGGCATCTTAAAGCGCGTGGAATGGCGATAAAATGCCCTATTAAACTTCTATGATAGGGCAATCAGAGACCCGATTACATCATTTTATATTTTGGTTAATATAAGAATTCAGCGAAATTCTATCACTTTTGTTCAATTTACGTCGCTCCTATTTCAGATAGCGTATTGGGCTAAGCGGCATCTCAAAGCGCATGAAATGACGAGTGAAATGCACTATTAAAGTTCTAGAGTAGGGCGAACAGAGACCCGATTAGATCATTTTACATTAAGGTTAATATAAGAATTCAGGGAAATTCTATCACATTTGTTCAATTTACGTCCCTCCTATTTCAGATAGCGTATTGGGCTAAGCGGCATCTCAAAGCGCATGAAATGGCGAGAAAATGCACTATTAAGCTTCTAGGGTAGGGCAAACAGAGACCCGATTAGATCATTTTATATTATGGTTAATAATAGAATTCAGTGAAATTCTATCACATTTGTTCAAGTTACATCGCTCCTATTTCAGGTAGCGTATTGGGCTAAGCGGCATCTCAAAGCGCATGAAATGACGAGTAAAATGCATTGCTAAACATCAAGGGTTGGGCAAACAGAGACCCGATTAGATCAGTTTATATTATGGTTAATTTAAGAATTCAGCAAAATTCTATCACATTTGCTCAATTTACGTCGCTCCTATTTCAGATAGCGTACTGGGATAGGCGGCATCTTAAAGCGCGTGGAATGGCGAGTAAAATGCACTATTAAACTTCTATGATAGGGCAATCAGAGACCCGACTAGATCATTTTATATTTTGGTTAATATAAGAATTCAGCGAAATTCTATCACATTTGTTCAACTTACGTCGCTCCTATTTCAGATAGCGTATTGGGCTAAGCGGCATCTCAAAGCGCATGAAATGGCGAGTGGAACGCACTATTAATCTTCTAGGGTAGGGCGAACAGAGTCCCGATTAGATCATTTTACATTATGGTTAATAAAAGAATTCAGCGAAATTCTAACACATTTGTTCAATTTACATCGCTCCTATTTCAGAAAGCGTTTTGGGCTATGCGGCATCTCAGAGCGCATGAACTGGCGAGTAAAATGCACTATTAAACTTCTAGGGTAGGGCAAGCAGAGACCCGATTAGATCATTTTATATTACGGTTAATTTAAGAATTCTGCGAAATTCTATCACATTTGTTCAATTTACGTCGCTCCTATTTCAGATAGCGTACTGGGCTAGGCGGCATCTTAAAGCGCGTGGAATGGGGAGGAAAATATACTATTAAACTTCTATGATAGGGCAATCAGAGACCCGATTAGATCATTTTATATTATGGTTAATTTAAGAATTCTGCGAAATTCTATCACATTTGTTCAATTTACATCGCTCCTATTTCAGATAGCGTATTGGGCTAAGCGGCATCTCAAAGCGCATGAAATGGCGAATAAAATGCACTATTAAACTTCTAGGGTAGGGCAAACAGAGACCCGAATAGACCATTTTATATTATGGTTAATTTAAGAATTCAGCAAAATTCTATCACATTTGTTCAATTTACGTCGCTCCTATTTCAGTTAGCGTACTGGGCTAGGCGGCATCTTAAAGCGCGCGGAATGGCGATAAAATGCACTATTAAACTTCTATGATAGGGCAATCAGAGACCCGATTACATCATTTTATATTTTGGTTAATATAAGAATTCAGCGAAATTCTATCACTTTTGTTCAATTTACGTCGCTCCTATTTCAGATGGCGTATTGTGCTAAGCGGCATCTCAAAGCGCATGAAATGACGAGTGAAATGCACTATTAAACTTCTAGGGTAGGGCGAACAGAGACCCGATTAGATCATTTTACATTAAGGTTAATATAAGAATTCAGGGAAATTCTATCACATTTGTTCAATTTACGTCCCTCCAATTTCAGGTAGCGTATTGGGCTAAGCGGCATCTCAAAGCGCATGAAATGGCGAGAAAATGCACTATTAAGCTTCTAGGGTAGGGCAAACAGAGACCCGATTAGATCATTTTATATTATGGTTAATATAAGAATTCAGCGAAATTCTATCACATTTGTTCAAGTTACATCGCTCCTATTTCAGGTAGCGTATTGGGCTAAGCGGCATCTCAAAGCGCATGAAATGGCGAGTAAAATGCACTATTAAACTTCTAGGGTAGGGCAAACAGAGACCCGCATAGACCATTTTATATTATGGTTAATTTGAGAATTCATCAAAATTCTATCACATTTGTTCAATTTACGTCGCTCCTATTTCAGATAGCGTATTGGGCTAGGCGGCATCACAAAGGCGTGGAATGGCGAGTAAAATGCACTATTAAACTTCTATGATAGGGCAATCAGAGACCCGTCTAGATCATTTTATATTTTGGTTAATATAAGAATTCAGCGAAATTCTATCACATTTGTTCAATTTACATCGCTCCTATTTCAGGTAGCGTATTGGGCTAAGCGGCATCTCAAAGCGCATGAAATGACGAGTAAAATGCATTATTAAACTTCTAGGGTAGGGCAAACAGAGACCCGATTAGATCATTTTATATTATGGTTAATTTAAGAATTCAGCAAAATTCTATCACATTTGTTCAATTTACGTCGCTCCTATTTCAGATAGCGTACTGGGGTAGGCGGCATCTTAAAGCGCGTGGAATGGGGAGGAAAATATACTATTAAACTTCTATGATAGGGCAATCAGAGACCCGATTAGATCATTTTATATTTTGGTTAATATAAGAATTCAGCGAAATTCTATCACATTTGTTCAATTTACGTCGCTCCTATTTCAGATAGCATATTGGGCTAAGCGGCACCTCAAAGCGCATGACATGGCGAGTGAAATGCACTATTAAACTTCTAGGGTAGGGCAAACAGAGACCCGAATAGACCATTTTATATTATGGTTAATTTGAGAATTCATCAAAATTCTATCACATTTGTTCAATTTACGTCGCTCCTATTTCAGATAGCGTACTGGGATAGGCGGCATCTTAAAGCGCGTGGAATGTCGAGTAAAATGCACTATTAAACTTCTATGATAGGGCAATCAGAGACCCGATTAGATCATTTTATATGTTGGTTAATATAAGAATTCAGCGAAATTCTATCACATTTGTTCAATTGACGTCGCTCCTATTTCAAGCAGCGTATTGGACTATGCGGCATCTCAGTGCGCATGAAATGGCGAGTAAAAGGCACTATTAAACTTCTAGGGTAGGGCAAACAGAGACCCGATTAGATCATTTTATATTATGGTTAATTTAAGAATTCTGCGAAATTCTATCACATTTGTCCAATTTACGTCGCTCCTATTTCAGATAGGGTACTGGGCTAGGCGGCATCTTAAAGCGCATGGAATGGGGAGGAAAATATACTATTAAACTTCTATGATAGGGCAATCAGAGACCCGATTAGATCATTTTATATTTTGGTTAATATAAGAATTCAGTGAAATTCTATCACATTTGTTCAATTTACGTCGCTCCTATTTCAGATAGAATATTGGGCTAAGCGGCACCTCAAAGCGCATGAAATGGTGAGTACAATGCACTATTAAACTTGTAGGGTAGGGCAAGCACAGACCCGATTAGACGATTTTATATTTTGGTTAATATAAGAATTCAGCGAAACTCTATCACATTTGTTCAATTTACGTCGCTACTATTTCAGATCGCGTATTGGGCTAAGCGGCATCTCAAAGCGCATGAAATGTCGAGTGAAATGCACTATTACCCTTCTAGGGTAGGGCGAACAGAGACCCGATTAGATCATTTTACATTAAGGTTAATATAAGAATTCAGGGAAATTCTATGACATTTGTTTAATTTACGTCGCTCCTATTTCGGATAGCGTACTGGGCTAGGCGGCATCTTAAAGCGCATGGAATGGGGAGGAAAATGCACTATTAAACTTCTATGATAGGGCAATCAGAGACCCGATTAGATCATTTTATGTTTTGGTTAATATAAGAATTCGGCGAAATTCTATCACATTTGTTCAATTTACGTCGCTCCTATTTCAAGCAGCGTATTGGACTATGCGGCATCTCAGTGCGCATGAAATGGCGAGTAAAAGGCACTATTAAACTTCTAGGGTAGGGCAAACAGAGACCCGAATAGACCATTTTATATTATGGTTAATTTGAGAATTCATCAAAATTCTATCACTTTTGTTCAATTTACGTCGCGCCTATTTCAGATAGCGTACTGGGATAGGCGGCATCTTAAAGCGCTTGGAATGGCGAGTAAAATGCACTATCAAACTTCTATGATAGGGCAATCAGAGACCCGACTAGATCATTTTATATTTTGGTTAATATAAGAATTCAGCAAAATTCTATCACATTTGTTCAATTGACGTCGCTCCTATTTCAGGCAGCGTATTGGGCTATGCGGCATCTCAGTGCGCATGAAATGGCGAGTAAAAGGCACTATTAAACTTCTAGGGTAGGGCAAACAGAGACCCGATTAGATCATTTTATATTATGGTTAATAAAAGGATTCAGCGAAATTCTATCACATTTGTTCAATTTACATCGCTCCTATTTCAGATAGCGTATTTGGCTAAGCGGCATCTCAAAGCGCATGAAATGACGAGTGAAATGGACTATTAAACTTCTAGGCTAGGGCGAACACAGACCCGATTAGATCATTTTACATTATGGTTAATAAAGGAATTCTGCGAAATTCTATCACATTTGTTCAATTTACATCGCTCCTATTTCAGATAGCGTATTGGGCTAAGCGGCATCTCAAAGCGCATGAAATGGCGAATAAAATGCGCTATTAAACTTCTAGGGTAGGGCAAACAGAGACCCGAATAGACCATTTTATATTATGGTTAATTTAAGAATTCAGCAAAATTCTATCACATTTGTTCAGTTTACGTCGCTCCTATTTCAGATAGCGTACTGGGCTAGGCGGCATCTTAAAGCGCGTGGAATGGCGATAAAATGCACTATTAAACTTCTATGATAGGGCAATCAGAGACCCGATTACATCATTTTATATTTTGGTTAATATAAGAATTCAGCGAAATTCTATCACTTTTGTTCTATTTACGTCGCTCCTATTTGAGATGGCGTATTGTGCTAAGCGGCATCTCAAAGCGCATGAAATGACGAGTGAAATGCACTATTAAACTTCTAGGGTAGGGCGAACAGAGACCCGCATAGACCATTTTATATTATGGTTAATTTGAGAATTCATCAAAATTCTATCACATTTGTTCAATTGACGTCGCTCCTATTTCAGATAGCGTATTGGGCTAGGCGGCATCTTCAAAGGCGTGGAATGGCGAGTAAAATGCACAATTAAACTTCTATGATACGGCAATCAGAGACCCGTCTAGATCATTTTATATTTTGGTTAATATAAGAATTCAGCGAAATTCTATCACATTTGTTCAATTTACATCGCTCCTATTTCAGGTAGCGTATTGGGCTAAGCGGCATCTCAAAGCGCATGAAATGACGAATAAAATGCATTATTAAACTTCTAGGGTAGGGCAAACAGAGACCCGATTAGATCATTTTATATTATGGTTAATTTAAGAATTCAGCAAAATTCTATCACATTTGTTCAATTTACGTCCCTCCTATTTCAGATAGCGTATTGGGCTAAGCGGCATCTCAAAGCGCATGAAATGGCGAGAAAATGCACTATTAAGCTTCTAGGGTAGGGCAAACAGAGACCCGATTAGATCATTTTATATTTTGGTTAATATAAGAATTCAGCGAAATTCTATCACATTTGTTCAATTTACGTCGCTCCTATTTCAGATAGCGTATTGGGCTAAGCGGCATCTCAAAGCGCATGAAATGACGAGTGAAATGCACTATTAAACTTCTACGGTAGGGCGAACAGAGACCTGATTAGATCATTTTACATTAAGGTTAATATAAGAATTCAGGGAAATTCTATGACATTTGTTTAATTTACGTCGCTCCTATTTCGGATAGCGTACTGGGCTAGGCGGCATCTTCAAGCGCGTGGAATGGCGAGTAAAATGCACTATTAAACTTCTATGATAGGGCAATCAGAGACCCGATTAGATCATTTTATGTTTTGGTTAATATAAGAATTCGGCGAAATTCTATCACATTTGTTCAATTTACGTCGCTCCTATTTCAGATAGCGTATTGGGCTACGCGCCATCTCTTAAGCGCATGAATGGCGAGTAAAATGCACTATTAAACTTCAAGGGTAGGGCAAACAGAGACCCGATTAGATCATTTTATATTATGGTTAATTTAAGAATTCTGTGAAATTCTATCACATTTGTTCAATTTACGTCGCTCCTGTTTCAGATAGGGTACTGGGCTAGGCGGCATCTTAAAGCGCATGGAATGGGGAGGAAAATATACTATTAAACTTCTATGATAGGGCAATCAGAGACCCGATTAGATCATTTTATATTTTGGTTAATAGAAGAATTCAGCGAAATTCTATCACATTTGTTCAATTTACGTCGCTCCTATTTCAGATAGAATATTGGGCTAAGCGGCACCTCAAAGCGCATGAAATGGTGAGTAAAATGCACTATTAAACTTGTAGGGTAGGGCAAACAGAGACCCGATTAGACGATTTTATATTTTGGTTAATATAAGAATTCAGCGAAACTCTATCACATTTGTTCAATTTACGTCGCTCCTATTTCAGATCGCGTATTGGGCTAAGCGGCATCTCAAAGCGCATGAAATGTCGAGTGAAATGCACTATTACCCTTCTAGGGTAGGGCGAACAGAGACCCGATTAGATCATTTTACATTAAGGTTAATATAAGAATTCAGGGAAATTCTATGACATTTGTTGAATTTACGTCGCTCCTATTTCAGATAGCGTATTGGGCTAAGCGGTATCTCAAAGCGCATGAAATGGCGAGTAACATGCACTATTAATCTTCTAGGGAAGGGCAAACAGACACCCGATTAGATCATTTTATATTATGGTTAATTTAAGAATTCAGCAAAATTCTATCACAATTGTACAATTTACGTCGTTCCTATTTCAGATAGCGTACTGGGCTAGGCGGCATCTTAAAGCGCGTGGAATGGCGAGTAAAATGCACTATTAAACTTCTATGATAGGGCAATCAGAGACCCGGTTAGATCATTTTATATTTTGGTTAATATAAGAATTCGGCGAAATTCTATCACATTTGTTCAATTTACGTCGCTCCTATTTCAGATAGCGTATTGGGCTAAGCGGCATCTCAAAGCGCATGAATATGGCGAGTAAAATGCACTATTAGTCTTCTAGGGTAGGGCAAACAGAGACTCGATTAGATCATTTTTTATTATGGTTAATTTAAGAATTCAGCAAAATTCTATCACATTTGTTCAATTTACGTCGCTCCTATTTCAGATAGCGCACTGGGATAGGTGGCATCTTAAAGCGCGTGGAATGGCGAGTAAAATGCACTATTAAACTTCTATGATAGGGCAATCAGAGACCCGATTACATCATTTTATATTTTGGTTAATATAAGAATTCAGCGAAATTCTATCACATTTGTTCAATTTACGTCGCTCCTATTTCAGATAGCGTATTGGGCTAAGCGGCATCTCAAAGCGCATGAAATGACGAGTGAAATGCACTATTAAACTTCTAGGGTAGGGCGAACAGGGACCTGATTAGATCATTTTACATTAAGGTTAATATAAGGATTCAGGGAAATTCTATCACATTTGTTCAATTTACGTCGCTCCTATTTCAGATAGCGTACTGGGCTAGGCGCCATCTTCAAAGGCGTGGAATGGCGAGTAAAATGCACTATTAAACTTCTATGATAGGGCAATCAGGGACCCGATTAGATCATTTTATATTTTGCTTAATATAAGAATTCAGCGAAATTCTATCACATTCGTTCAATTTACGTCGCTCCTATTTCAGGTAGCGTATTGGGCTATGCGGCATCTCAGTGCGCATGAAATGTTGAGTAAAAGGCACTATTAAACTTCTAGGGTAGGGCAAACAGAGACTCGATTAGATCATTTTATATTATGGTTAATAAAAGAATTCAGCGAAATTCTATCACATTTGTTCAATTTACATCGCTCCTATTTCAGATAGCGTATTGGGCTAAGCGGCATCTCAAAGCACATGAAATGACGAGTGAAATGGACTATTAAACTTCAAGGCTAGGGCGAACAGAGACCCGATTAGGTCATTTTACACTATGGTTAATAAAAGAATTCAGCGAAATTCTATCACATTTGTTCAATTTACATCGCTCCTATTTCAGATAGCGTATTGGGCTAAGCGGCATCTCAAAGCGCATGAAATGGCGAGTAAAATGCCCTATTAAAGTTCTAGGGTAGGGCAAACAGAGACCCGAATAGATCATTTTACATTATGGTTAATAAAAGAATTCAGAAAAGTTCTATCACATTTGTTCAATTTACGTCGCTCCTATTTCAGATAGCGTACTGGGCAAGGCGGCATCTCAAAGCGCATGAAATGGCGAGAAAATGCACTATTAAGCTTCTAGGGTAGGGCGAACAGAGACCCGATTAGATCATTTTATATTATGGTTAATAATAGAATTCAGTGAAATTCTATCACACTTGTTCAAGTTACATCGCTCCGATTTCAGGTAGCGTATTGGGCTAAGCGGCATCTCAAAGCGCATGAAATGACGAGTAAAATGCATTATTAAACTTCTAGGGTAGGGCAAACAGAGACCCGAATAGATCATTTTATATTTTGGTTAATATAAGAATTCAGCGAAATTCTATCACATTTGTTCAATTTACATCGCTCCCATTTCAGGTAGCGTATTGGGCTAAGCGGCATCTCAAAGCGCATGAAATGACGAGTAAAATGCATTATTAAACTTCTAGGGTAGGGCAAGCAGAGACCCGATTAGATCATTTTATATTATGGTTAATTTAAGAATTCAGCAAAATTCTATCACATTTGTTCAATTTACGTCGCTCCTATTTCAGATAGCGTACTGGGATAGGCGGCATCTTAAAGCGCGTGGAATGGCGAGTAAAATGCACTATTAAACTTCTATGGTAGGGCAATCAGAGACCCGATTAGATCATTTTATATTTTGGTTAATATAAGAATTCAGCGAAATTCTATCACATTTGTTCAATTTACGTCGCTCCTACTTCAGATAGCGTATTGGCTAAGCGGCATCTCAAAGCGCATGAAATGACGAGTGAAATGCACTATTAAACTTCTACGGTAGGGCGAACAGAGACCTGATTAGATCATTTTACATTAAGGTTAATATAAGTATTCAGGGAAATTCTATCACATATGTTCAATTTACGTCGCTCCTATTTCAGATAGCGTACTGGGCTAGGCGGTATCTTCAAAGGCGTGGAATGGCGAGTAAGATGCACTATTAAACTTCTATGATAGGGCAATCAGAGACCCGATTAGATCATTTTATATTTTGGTTAATATAAGAATACAGCGAAATTCTATCACATTTGTTCAATTTACGTCGCTCCTATTTCAGGTAGCGTATTGGGCTAAGCGGCATCTCAAAGCGCATGAAATGACGAGTAAAATGCATTATTAAAATTCTAGTGTAGAGCAAACAGAGACCCGATTAGATCATTTTATATTATGGTTAATTTAAGAATTCTGCGAAATTCTATCACATTTGTTCAATTTACGTCGCTCCTACTTCAGATAGCGTACTGGGATAGGCGGCATCTTAAAGCGCGTGGCATGGCGATAAAATGCACTATTAAACTTCTATGATAGGGCAATCAGAGACCCGATTAGATCATTTTATATTTTGGTTAATATAAGAATTCAGCGAAATTCTATCACATT